>QAOA01004109.1:0-85177 GCA_003255065.1 Cercis canadensis
TATTTTTTTTTATTTTTTTTTTGCAGCATGGCTTCCTCTAGTGTTGGAAAGAGTGGTGATATTAGTTGTGATGCTGATAATGATTGTCAAATTTTGCAATGTTCTACTGTTTTGAGTAATACTAATACTAGTGAGAATATTGAACCACAATCCAAAAAGGCTAAGTCATTGACCTCTGATGTGTGGAACTTTTTTACAAAAATTGGTGTGGGTAAAGATGGCAAAGAAAAGTGTAAATGCAAGGCTTGCGGGAAAGAATATACTTGTGCAAGTAAATCGGGAACTTCTCATTTAGGTCGTCATATTCCTAAATGTCATATGATTCCTAAATATCATGATGTTGGGGACATGCTAATTGATTTTGAAGGAAAGCTAAAGAGAAGAAAATTTGACTCTAAGGTGAATCGTGAGATGTTGTCTGAATTGATTATTGCACATGATGTTCCATTTAAAATTGTTGAGTGGAGGGTGCTTAGGAAATACCAAAAATTTTTGAATGAAGATTGTAAGTTTATTTCTAGACGGACTGCTAAAGGTGATGTGCTGAAAAAATATGAAGTTGAGAAAGAAAAATTGAAACAACAATTAGCCCGAATTCCTGGTAGAGTATGCTTAACTTCTGATGTTTGGACTGCATGTGCCAATGTTGGTTATATATCTTTGACTGCTCATTATGTTGATGAGAATTGGAAGTTGAATAGTAAGATTTTATCATTTGCTCATATGCGACCTCCACATACCGGGCATGATTTATCATTGAAGGTGCTTGAATTTTTGAAAGATTGGGGAATAGAGAGAAATTTTTTTTCCATTACTTTGGATAATGCTTCTTCAAATGACAACATGCAAAGCATTTTGAAAGAACATTTATGCTTGTCAAATAGCTTGTTACTTAATGGAGAGTTTTTTCATATTAGATGCTCTGCTCATATCTTGAATCTCATTGTTCAAGATGGTTTGAAGGTTGCTAATGATGCATTGCACAAAATTAGACAAAGTGTGCATTATGTTCGGGCATCAGAAAGTAGGATGAAACAATTTTTTCAGTGTGTTGAACAAGTTGGTGGGATTGATACATCGATTGGCTTGAGACCAGATTGTGTCACTAGATGGAACTCCACTTATGTAATGCTTGAGAGTGCAATCAAGTATCGACGTGCTTTTCATAGTTTGAGTTTAATTGATAAAAATTATAAGTGGTGTCCATCAAATGATGAGTGGACTAGAGGGGCTTCTATGTGTGAATTCTTGAAGCCATTTTATACAATTACCAACTTGATATCCGGGTCATCTTACCCTACATCTAATTTATATTTTGGGGAAATTTGGAGAATAGAGCTTATTTTGACATCAAACTTGTCAAATGAAAATTTGTTGATTCAAAGCATGAGTCATAGAATGAAAGAAAAATTTGACAAGTATTGGAGTCAATATAGTGTGGTTCTTGCATTTGGGGCTGTTCTTGATCCAACCAAGAAGCTTAATTTCTTGAAGTATACTTATTCTAGACTTGATTCATATTACTATGAAGAGAAAGTAGAAAAGGTCAAGAAGGCTTTGTATGCACTTTTTAATGAGTATGTCAATAAGGGTGCATCAACTTCAATGGCTTCTTTCAATATGAGTCAATCATCAAGTATCATTGGAGGAGGAAAAGGAAAAGAGAAGTTGCCTACACTATATTATGAATTAAGTTTGCTCTTTAATTTTTTTTTTTAAAGATTTTCATTGTCTTTCTTTTAATTATACTATATTATGATGTAAGTTAAATATTTATTTGGTTATTTGATAGGATTTTGAAGAATTTGATTGCCAACAAAGTAACAATGCCGGAAAGTCTCAACTTGATATTTATTTGGAAGAGGCAAGGATCACATCCTCGGAAAGTTTTGATGTTTTGGCTTATTGGAGAGACCGAAGTAATAGATTTGGTGATCTTGCAAGGATGGCTTGTGATATATTGAGCATTCCAATAACTACGTAGCATCGGAATCCGCTTTTAGTATTGGCTCTCGTGTTTTGAACAAGTATAGGAGTTCTATGCTTGACGAAACATTGCAAGCTCTCTTATGCACACGTAATTGGCTAATTGGTTTTGTAGGTAAGTTTTTTGAAATTTTTTCATTTAGGATTTATAATTACAAGTTGACTTTATATAATTACTTATTAACCTATGCTCATTTTAATTATAGATGATGATGCCGATGAGGATGACTCAACCAACAATGATGATCTAATTTCTAAAGAGGAGTCAAATGTTATTATTGAGAACAATGAAGAGGAAGATGAGGATTATACAATTTAGTCTTGTGATTGGCTTTCTAAACTTGTTATTTGATTGTTGTTTTGATACTTTGATTATTAATGTGGTTGTTAGTGATGATGATTAATTTTGGACTATTCGGTTTGTTTGTTTTGATTGTTATTTATGCAATTATGCTTGAATGTGTCATGGCTGATTTTGGCTTTTTAAACTTGTTATTTGATTATTGTTTTGATACTTTGATTATTAATGTGGTTATTGGTGATAGTTATTAATTTTAGACCACTAGATTTGTTTGTTTTGATTGTTATTTATGCAATTATGCTTGAATTTTTTATGGCCCATTTTGGCCCGCAGCCCAAGGAGGGCTGGGCTGGGTTCCCATTGTGCTGGCCCGAATGAAAATGGGCTAATTTGGCCCGGCCCGAATGGGTTGGGCCAAAATGGGCCGGGCTGGCCCGTTTCCCACCTCTAGTGCCAACTCTCTGTCTAGTGTGCGAAATAGGCGCTGG
Source organism: Cercis canadensis (assembly GCA_003255065.1). NCBI lineage: Eukaryota > Viridiplantae > Streptophyta > Magnoliopsida > Fabales > Fabaceae > Cercis > Cercis canadensis. Next base: position 2,776 of record QAOA01004109.1, read on the forward strand.
GGTGCCTGTTGACTAGCTGCAAACTCCAATTTCCTGCTTCAGGCACTACAGCTCTTGGTTTCAAGGGCTGCTGCGTTCTGTCTCATATTGCCAATTTGGCCATTATTTTTACCTAGGACTACAATTTCTCAGTCTTAAGTAAACCTACAAAAATAGCAAAAACACATTATTTAAAACTCAAAATACTCAAGAAATCTACATAATATTAAGCTAAGAACAATTATAAAGTATATATAAAATCCACTTAATAGTTGCTAAGCATGTTATGAATAATGTGCCGTATTTGTTTCTTGTAAAGCTGCAAAAACTATAGCTTCTTGAGTTGTAGGGTGTGTTTGCATGGAGAAGTATTTAATTAAAAAAATTATTTTTTAAAAACAAAAGCTTTATTTTTAGGCTTTTTTAAAAGTTCTAATTTTGGCATTGTTTTTACTATTTTTTTTTTCTCTCCTGTACTGAAAAAGATCAAATCAAAACAATTGTAGGAGATAAAAACTGTGGAGCTTCTCAAACCAACTGGATGGGTTTATCTGTCATTTTCTGGAACTGATCCTCGGTAAGTAGCGAAACCATGACTCTATGTACTATTCTACTTTGTTTTTTCAATTCTAGCTGGAAATAGATGTGTGCTTGTTTGACCAAGTTCTCTAGCATTTCTGAGTGATCTTTGCGTAAAAATGGCTCTCTATAGCTCAAGATAGAACAGTTCTTATGGCTACACCACCATAGTAGAATGTAGAACAGATTCAAAGGAGCCTCCTGAATGTTGAACACTATTTCTGGTATCTTATAAGTTCCTATTTCATATTGCCATAAGATCAATGATTGAAGATGTTTGGGGTGATGAAATTTGCATAGGCAATTTTTAAATGTAATCTATTGTGCTTGATTTTTATAACTCTTAGATAAGAAACTAATAATCACATAATCATGTTTGGAACAATCTATTACTACTAGTAATCAATTAAAGCATTAACTGAATTCATGGTCTGTGTTGTAATCACTAATTTCGTCAAGCCTTTAGTCCTGGATTAGTTCCAGGCTTGGAGGTCCTAAGATTAAATTTCCTTGGATAAGATATGCAAAATTCCTATGTAATATGACTGAAAGGCTCATTATTTTGCAGTTTGTTCATATCAGAAAAGGAAATTTTAACTGTCATTCACCAATTTCAGGGAAACTTTTGTCAACGCTTTTATGTTGCAAATTTGCGTGGTGTCAAACCATCTCAATGGAAGGGATACTCATGTTCGCCAGATCAAAGTTTATGGGCCTCGACCGTGAGTCTCCTTGTACTTTTAAACTAATTTTATTGGTAATTTACATATTTTAATTAATATTTCTATGTGAACTCCCATTGCAGGAATCCTATTCCGCATCAACCATTTCAATTTACTTCAAGAGAATTCATCACATACTCTTCTATTAGATGAGAAATCCAAGTTCACCATGGAAGAAAAGAAAACAGCCAACCTTGTGTGAAGCAATGGTAAATTGAAGCATGCCACGCTAGTGATTATATAATCTGCAACCACAACAATGGTTACCAGTGTCAAAATCGCATTTCCTTGCGACACTGGTTACTTCTTGAAAGTGTGGAGTGTCTATTTGTAGTTTATTCAGTTTGGCAAGTGAAGTGCTTGAAAGAGCCGGAGATTTTTTTGGTATGAGGGAGAAGGTTTTTTTTTAAATGTTTTATGAGGGGACATTCTCCTTTGTTAGATATTGCCTAAGATGAACACCCTAATCAGCATGTAATGTGTAAGTTTCATTGATGAGGTAAACTATTCAAGATCACGGTTTTACTCTTCTTTCCTTCTTTGGCCGCTCACAGCACAAATCCGCTAGCATCTCAACATCAGGCCTAAATTCTCAAGTATTTGCATGTTTCCTCAATGGTAGTGAAAATCTTTTGTATAGGGTAGTGTAATGGACCATCCTAAAGGCCCAAAAATAGGACAAAAGGCCCAATATACCAGGGGCCCATTTCATAATTGAAGATGATGGGCGACCCAGTAGCCCATTACGCGACCCGGTAGCCCATTGTGCGACCCGCCAGCTCGCCTCAAGTAAACCGCCAGAAGACCCAAATTTCTCCTATAAATAGCCCCTGCTATCAAAGGTATGGGGATCGAAAAACCTGCTTAAATTACACTATTAGGTTGAAACGAACTAACTTAATCTTCGGAGCCCGGAAATAAGAGTCCGGCCCTCCTTTTCCTTATTTCAGGAGATCTCGGTCCTCACCGACTCTACAGCACACCAACTTGAAGATATACTCACCTCGGAATCCAACAAGCTCAGACTTGCCGACCTTAACATATCATCATCTCGGAACTCATCTATCTCGGAGGTCTCCACCTCCATCGAAGACCCCTTGAAGTTCCGCGTGACGTACCCCGACCTTCGACTTAGGCATCGTCATTTGGCGCCGTCTGTGGGAAATGAAGTTTTCTCTCATCACCTACAAATCTCATTGGTTGATCCTGAGTTCGGCATAATGGGTACGAACGCCCCCCCCCCCCCCAACTCTCAGCATTCCACCCCCTCTTGTTAGGGAAGGCCAGACCACGCCCCCAGGGACAAGCAGCTTGCGGGCCACTTGGAGACTATTTGCGAAACTCCCCTGGAAGAATCCCACCATGAGCAAATTGGCAATACTCTGCAGTACCTTCTACGAGAAATCCAAACTCTGAAACGCGAAAGAGTGGAAGATAAGGCTGAAATAGCAGAATTTAAGAAAAAATAGGATTTCTCTAGGAATCGGCAAACAGAGGACACACCGCTCTACCAGCTATCTACCAAGATGATAGGTAGCGAGTCAAATTTCGCAAATAGCCGACCAGGAATACGCCGAAGTGGCCCTGAAACCTCATTTCAATCACATAGGGACAATCCTCCTTACTCCGAAAGCTCCCCCACATTCTCTCAGGGAAGTCTTGAAAAATGTAGGAGAGTAGGCCGACATCCGTTCACTCAGCCTATAATGGACTATCAAGTACCAACCGGTTTCCGATTGCCCCAGCTCGAGCCTTTTGATGGCTTCTCCGATCTAAGGGAGCATTTAGAAAATTTTAACTCTATCGTGCTCCTAACCGGGTCAGCGGATGAGATCATGTGTCGGGCTTTCCCCACTACCTTACGTCGGGCAATCCTTCAATGGTTCTCAAATCTCCCCCCAACTAGCATCACCAGCTTCAGTAAAAAAATAGCAAAGCCCTAAGATAAGACAGGGAAAGGACACCAATAATACAAAGAAAAAACAATCAAGGGCAAACAGTAAAAGTTACATATAAAGCAAACCAAACCAAACCAAATAGTGCTAGTGTTTGCTTTGGTTACTATTGAGTTCACTGAACTTGCCTTCTTTCTGCCTCTGTTTCTTAGTTTAGGTTGTAAGTGTATATCCCCTTTGGGTGTTCTAATCATTGATCACCTTTAATCTGAAAACCAAAGGAAAAGCAAAGATTCTGTGGTTGCTTTTGGAGATTGGAGAAGACAGATCGCTATGGAAGATGGTGCCAAGTTGCATGTTCATCTTGAGAAAAACGTAAAAGAAATTGCCAAGAACTTTTATGGAAAAATTCAACTTACCTTTTCTGTGCAGCGTAGTAAAGGAACTTTTGCTTTTTTACCAAAAAAAATAAACTGTTACTTATTCTATTATATTTGCTTTACTTGTTGGTCTTATTGATTGCACTTTGTAAACATATTTTTTTAATGGAAGTTTTTTTTAATATTTTCAATATTTATGTGATATATGATATTATATAAAAATAATTAATATGTAAATAATATATGTATAAATAAATTATTTTAAAATATATTTAAAAAATAAAATAAATTATATTTTATATTTAAAATATAAACCCTAAACCCTAAACCCTAAACCCTAAACCCTAAACCCTAAACCCTAAACCCTAAACCCTAAAACGCCAAAATGAAAAGGTAAAAACGTGGAATTAAAAATGGCAACCTGACAGTTCCTCGGGAATACTGCCAAAACGCCAATTTGATTCTGCGTTTTTCATAAAAAAACGCAGAATCATTTTGGCGTTTTATACATAAAACGCAGTTTTGATTCTGTGTTTTTCTATGCAAAACGCGAAATCAAATTGGTGTTTTTGCTTTCAAAAGCCATCCGTATTGAATTGAAAATGGCAACCTGACCATTGACCTCGGCAATACTGAAAACACCGTATTGAATACCGCGTTTTACCTAGAAAAATGCGTAATCAATTCGGTGTTTTATAGATAAAACGCCATTTTGATTTCGCGTTTTTCTAGGTAAAACGCGGTATCAAATTGGCATTTTCAGTATTCCCGAGGTCAACGGCATTTGACCGTTTCTTTCCCCCCTTCCACCCCTTCTCCTTCCCCCTCCGGCCTCTTCCCCCTTCACCTTCCCTTTCTTCCTTCTTCCTTCTTCAATTCTCCATTGCCATTTTCCATTTGAGATTCTGCATTGTCAGTAGCATTTTTAGTCTTCAGTGATACAAATGGCGTTACCTGGACCAGTAGATCCGTCTTTGTTAACTTTACAAGCTGATCATATTTCAAGTGCTATATGGAATAATGAGGTTAGTAACTTATCTTTTAGTATAAATGTAATAAAATTATAAGTTACAATTTTGTCTTAATTATTTACTGCATTATTTATTTTTAATTATTAAATTATTAGAGTTAAATTAGTAAGTTTAGATTTTAAGTTTAATTTTTTTTTAATTTATCTTGCTATAGTTTAGATTAAGAAAAGTTATATTAATTTGTTAGTTTTGACTTGTTAGTAGTATTTATTTAACTAGTATAATTGATTACTTAGTTTAAATTAGTAATTAGAAATAATTTAATTGAACAAGTGTATGCGTAATCTTAACTAAGATTTATGTTTTGGTGTTTAGGGTTAAGAAATTTATTGTTATTTATACAAATGAGATACATAAACAAGAACACACTTTTGGATCATGTTAGGATGAGTGTTTAGGGTTTAGGGTTGTTACTCGATACCCTAAACTCAAAATGCAAACCCCAATTCGAAACCGTAAACCTCAATCCTTATTTAAGAATCCTCAAGTGAAACCTTAAAATTTGAACCTTAAATTGTAAACCTGAAACTCGAACCCTAAACCTGAAATTATGATACCTTAAACCTTATTCTATAATCGTCAAACCCCATTCTTAAACCCTAACATGAAAACCTAAACTGTAAACCCTAATTTAAAATGCTATAACAAAATTGTAATGCGGGAAAGTTAAACCATAAGCTTGAAACCCCAACCCTAAACTTGAAATGTCAAACCCTAAACCCCTTTCTAGAAGCCTAAAATTTAAACTCTAAACTTTCAACAGCATATGAAAACTCTAAACCCTAAATTATCATGGAGAAATTATAAACTCCAAATTGTAACTCAAAACCCTATAGCACATTATCTAATTTAAAACTCTAAACTTGAAACCCTAAATCATGAAGCTCAAATGGTGAACCTGAAGCTGAAACCCGAAATGTGAAATCCCAAACCCTAAACCCCTCCCTAAAATTATGAAACACAAACCCCAAACCTTAACGTGAAATGCCAAACTGTAATTGACAATGTTAAACCCTATTCCCTATTCTAAAACCCTAAACTCAAAACCCTAGATCTGAGACCTCAAACTCTAAAATGTGTGGCCCCAACCTTTAACGTGATGGCCGAATACCAAAATCGTCACGTAAACTCAATATTGTAAATGTCTAACCTCTAACCATAACCCACAAACCCTAACCCTAAACCTAAATTCTCAAACCGTAAATTCTAAAATGAAACCTTAAATCACATTCCCTAATTGAAGACCCTAAACTTGAAACCGTAAATCTTGAACATCAAATCGTGAACCTAAAACTGAAATTGTGAAGGTTAAGTCTAAAACCCTAAACCCTTGCTCAAATTAAAAAATTATAAATCTCAAACCCAATTCCCTATTTTAAAACCCTAAACTTAAAACTGTAATCCTTATTCCCTAATTTAGAATCGTAAACTCAATATTGTAAATCTCCAACCTCAAACTTAACCCCCGAATATCCTAACCCTAAACTTGATTTCTGAAACCCTAATTTCTATCGTGAAACTGTAAACCACATTCCCTAATTGAAGACCCTAAACTCGAAACCATAAATCTTGAACATGAAACCGTAATCCCGAAACCAAAACCGTGAACTTGAAGTCTGAAACCTTAAACCCCTTTCCAAAACTCGAAAATGTCAACACGGGACCCCATTCCAAAACTTCAGATCCTAAACCCCAAAACTAAAATCTCAAAGTCAAACTTGAAACCTTTAATCCTATTTCCTATTTTAAAACCCTAACCTCAATTTTGTTGAATTAATGGTTTGGAATTGTATGTTTCAAATTGAAGTACGGGGTTAGGATTTAGGGTTATGATTTACTTTTTACGATTAAGATTTATGTCAAATTTTTACTTAATTGTTTGTTTAATAAATATTATATTGGTTTATATTAGGGATCAAGGCTGCTTCGTCCTCGTACTCACATGCATTTACCTGAGCCGGATCAGAGATTGATCCCATACCTGACTAGTGGCAAATGGTGGCTTCGGACTTGATGGGCATAATTTAAAATCCTTTTTATTGGTTCCAATATTAGGTATATTTAAATAAAATAATTTAAAATTAAAAAGAAAAGAAGGAAAATCTGAGGAGAGAGAAAGTAGATCGAAAATGGGGAGAGGAAGAAAGGAGATCGAGCCTGAGTGAAAAAGGGTGGAGAGAAAGAGCAATGAGATTGAGATTGAGGGGGTGATGCGCAAGTAAAAAGAAAGCTGAAATAGAGAGAGTGAAAGAGCAGCGATTGAGAGAGTGAGACCAAGAAAAGCAAGGGGAGAGAGAAGGCAGAAACAAGAGGGAGGTTGAAAGAAGTTGAAGAACAGAGCACACACAAAAAAGACTATGAGAGAGTGAGAGAAGGGTGTATGCGAGATTGAGAAGCAAGCGGAGGTGAAGGAGTGTGCGAATTTAAGAAGGAAGGAAGAACCAGAGTTCGACTGAAGGGTCTATGCATATGGCCTTGCAATTCGTGACCTTCACCTCCCTAACTATTATGCGCAAGAGGTAATACAATTTTTCTCAGTACTCAAGGTTCAAATGGGATAAACTCCTTTCTTTCATTTTTCTTTATTCCCTGTTAAATTTCTAATTCTATCAATGTGTGGTTCTCTACGTGCTTAAGTTACTGTAGATTTGGGGGTTGCGGTTGTTCTCTGTCAATTTGGGGCAATCTTCAAAATAAATCAAGCGAAAAATTGATGGGCATTCCACAGTGCAAACTGGTCCAACTTCGGACTTGCTGGGTGTCTCCACGGAATTTACAATATGAAGCTATACTGACTTTCATACTCCATTTGATGAGCTAATTCGATTTTGGTTCGAAGACGCCAGATTTGGGTTTGATTTCGGACTTCTCAAGTGCGGCTTACATTATTCAGACTTCAAGCACCTGGGTTTCATTGTTGTTTTGGTGAAGAAGGACGCGATGAAAGCTAGAAATCGCGATGTCCTTGTCCGGCTCAGGGTTCAATGTTCAGCAAGTGGTTTCAGAATTGTGTTTCATGAAGAAGGACTCAATGAACTGGTTTCAGAATTGTGTTTATCAAAAGCTCCAAAATGCCGACGTTGAGCTTGATCCCAGTCATCAGCCCCACCATTTGCCACTTAAGCATGCCAGCTCAGCATTTGACGGACACATCAACCGTTAACGGGCCACATGGCCTTTTCTGTTAAGTCCACTTCACGGGCACTAGCGGAGGACTAAAATGGTCGACGGAACAATCTTTCAAGGACTAAAATGTCGGCAAAAATCTTTGAAGGACTAAACTGTCACCAAACATATCTTTCGATGATCAAACAGGGGTTTTACTCTAGAATTAATCTAAGATTTATCTTTTCTATTTGAGCATTCATATATGTTTTTCATGCTTATAGTTAATTGGTCATTAATTAGTTGATTAGCTAATCAAAATGAGATCAGAAGGAGATTTGCGTGTTTAGTTCATTAGAATAAATACCACAGGTTGCATGTAGAATGAGGGTATACTTCCATAGCTTGTGTAGTTAATTAAAAAGATCCATAGAACTTAATAATCTTGATTATTATAACTCACATAGGAATATAGTGGGTTAATGATTAGAGATATTTTCACTAAACTTTGGGAGAGACTAATAAATAAATTAGAAAATCTTAGCTAGCTATTAAAAAGATGAATCATAAATTAAGGACGAAAGGGATGAAAACCAAGATTAATTATGGTGAAATCAAAATCCCGAAGTTTTTTTCTCTTAATTACTTCGTGAATTATATCTGCTTTAGTTTGTTTCCAATTTATTTACTATAGTTCTTTGAAATTCCCTTAAATCATTAATTTGATAAAATTGGAATTAATCCAATTTCAATGTTTAATAATATTAATTCTCGAAGAACGATCTTTACTCTCACTTTATTATTTGTAAGACAATAACGTACTTGTGCTTCGTTTTATCGCAATAACAACACTTTCCATTCCATTTCCTTGTTAGAGCCAATATTTTGACAAGTCAACCCACACAGTTTCCAACCAGTTATTGCAACTTGTGGGCGTGGTTGCGCATGTGAGGTGTCTTAATCTCTTTCATCAATTGGATAGACCGCATGATATTAACAAAATAAAGTATAAAAAATTGCAAAAAACAAGCAAGAAGCTACGGAGAAGATCTTTTAACATTATTCCGCCGAATCCTAATTAATGAGTCAAAAACTTGAAAATTGCAATAAACAAACAAAAAGTTAGCATTTGACTAAATGTGTGGCCAAAACAGTCAATTTATAAGCATAGCAGTTGAGCTAGAAAAGTATTGAGCATATTTTCTGGATCTGTGTAGAAGGTGCTAAATATTTGACAACCTGTATTATCTCTTTCTTCCTGTATTTGATTATAATTCATATTTAACTTTTTGCAATTGTCCTTTTCTTCCAATGTAGGCACCACTCACAAGTCATTGAAGAAATTGTAGCTGAACTATGGAGAAAACTGCAAGCTAAATTGCCAGCATTTAATGATGGACTAGTTGGAATTGATTCAAGGATGGAAGACATGTTTTCAATTTTAGCCAGACAGTCAGAGGATGTTCGCTTCATAGGCATATGGGGCATGGGTGGTATAGGAAAGACAACTCTTGCTAGAGTTGTTTTTGAGAGAATCCGCAATGAATTTGAAGTTAGTTGCTTTCTTGCAGATGTTAGAGAGATTTCTGGTAAAAGCATTCATGGTCTGGTTCAGCTACAAACAGAACTTCTTTCTCATCTGAAAATAAGAGGCATGGAAATCAAAGATTCATATCAGGGCAAGAAAGCAATTAGAAACCTTTTATGCAACAAAAAAGTCCTGCTTGTCCTTGATGATGCAAGTGATATTAGCCAATTAGAGAATTTGTCTGGAAACCAAGAATGGTTTGGTCAAGGCAGTAGAGTAATAATAACAACTAGAGATAGTCACCTGCTTATTGCACATGGTGTATATGAAAAGTATGAGATTCAAATCTTAAATAGTGATGAATCCCTTCAGCTTTTTTGCCATAAAGCTTTTAAAGATTTACCTCAACAATGTTATCTGGAGTTGTCTAAAAATGTGGTTCAATATGCTGGAGGCCTCCCTTTGGCACTAAAGGTATTGGGTTCATTTCTTTGTGGAAGAAGCATACCTGAATGGAAAAACGCTCTCGACAAAATTAGAAAAGCTCCGCATAAAGATATTATAGGTACACTTCAATTAAGTTATGAAGCATTAGATGAGGTCGAAAAGAATATATTTCTGAATATAGCCTGCTTCTTTAAGGGGATGGAGAAACATAAGGTGACACATATATTAGAAATATGTGATCTTTATCCAACCATTGGAATAAATGTTCTGCTTGAGAAATCCTTGATAACTGAATATTATGCACACTGTAATCAGCGTTTGGGGATGCATGACATGCTTCAAGAAATGGGTAAGTGTATTGTTATCCATGAATCATTTAATGATCTCGGAAAACGCAGTAGGTTGTGGTTGCAAAATGATATTAACGATGTATTCACAAAAAATAAGGTAGGTGTCCTTAATTCGCATGCCTTATGAATTTCAATTTAATTTATTCCTTAACTATCATTCCTTCTTTCTTGTATGCAACCTTTTTTTTCCACCCTTTTGCAGGGAAGTGAGGTTGTTGAAGGCATTGCTTTGAACTTGTTACCAAGTAAGCAATATGAAGCACATTGGGATCCTAAAGCTTTCTCAAAGATGTGTAATCTAAAATTATTGATGTTAGAATACTTGGATCTTCCGCTTGGTCTTGATTGTCTCTCAGAAGGATTAAAATATCTTGAATGGACGAAATTTCCATTGAAAGAATTGCCGCTTGGTGTTCAACTTGGTAAACTTGTTGAACTTACAATGCATCATAGCAAAATTCAGAAACTTTGGCATGGAACAAAGGTAAAGATTCTATACTTCATTAATAGCTCTTACATAGCATCATGGCATACATCCTAGTGCTAGACCTTCAATAGCTGATGAAATTTTTTTCTGCTTTCTTTCTTTTGATTAGTTTTTCGAAAAGCTGAAGCTCATTGATTTGAAAGGTTCAACGGATCTAATTCAATGTCCTAGTGTTGATGAAGTTCCCTGTCTTCAACAGTTGGTTCTTGAAGGCTGTATGAACCTTGTTGAGGTTCACCAATCTGTTGGACTGCACAAGAAGATTATGGTATTGAATTTGAAAAATTGTGTAAATCTTAAAATCCTTCCAAGGAAATTGGACATGGATTCTTTGAAGGATTTCATTCTTTCAGGTTGTTCAAAAGTTAAAAAGCTTCCCGAGTTTGGAGACAATATGGAATTTCTCTCAATGCTTGAATTACAGGATTGCAAAAATCTTGTTTGCCTTCCAAAATCCATTCATAATTTGAAATCTCTCAGAATTCTCAATACTTCTGGCTGTTGTAAATTTTCTAGGCTGCCAGATAATTTGGCTGAAAATGAGGTTTTGGAGGAGCTAAATGTGAGAGGAACTGCTATAAGAGAAATACCTCCCTCCATTGTTCATTTAAAGTATCTTAAAAAATTATCTTTTGGCGGACACCAAACAGCAGAGTCCAACTGGTGGAACTTATCTCTTCCCTATGAATGGAAGCTTTGGAGGAATCCTGTTTCCACAGGCATGATGTTGCCTCCTTTGTCGCGCTTGTCCCTTTTGGAGGAATTAGATTTAAGTTACTGTAATCTTAGTGATGAATCACTTCCTGTTGATCTTGGCTGCTTATCATCATTGAAGAAGTTAGATCTAAGTGGGAACGACTTTATCAACCTACCGACTAGTTGCATTGCTAATCTTTCTAAGTTATATTCTCTTAACGTAGATTGCTGCCCAAGGCTTGAGTCGGTACCTAAGCTTCCTCCACATGTAGACCGGTTGTATGGAAGAAATTGTGCTTCATGGCAACCATTTTCAGATCCACAAGACCTTTCTTATTATTTTGCTTCGCACCAACAGGTACATTTGTCTACATGTGGGACTCTCTTTTTCTAAAAGACTTTTTACTCTCCTATTGTTAATTATTTAAGAAGAAAATATTTTTGTTACAGATGAGATCTCGGTACGAACCTTTTTTGATTATTCCAGGGAGAGAGATTCCACCATGGTTCTGCAATCAAAATTACTTTAATATGGAGATACGTAAATCATTTCAGTGGGAAATAATAATCAAAGGTGCCGTTGCCACCACCAAAACAATTTCACCTCCTTATTGTGATGCATTGATATCAATAATAGTCGACATCCCTGATTATTGTCTTTCAAGTGAATGGTGGGGAGTTGCTGTATGCCTTGTCTTAGAAAATCAGTTTCCTCCTTCTCGTTGGTGGATTGCTTTACTTCATTGGATTTGTAAAACTCCCGGAGCTGAATTGCCCATCCCCTCAGGTGCCATACATGGGGGCTGGATTGCAGAGTTTAGTAACACTCACTTGTGTATTTTCTTATTGAGTGGCAAAGATCAAAATATTCAGCGACATCTAAGAGGAGATCAGAACCAACTTGAATTATTATTTTATGTTGAACCTATTTCTGAAGACAACGATTCTGATGACCCTGGCATGTTGAACATAAGCGGGTGTGGATGCCGTGTGTTATGTAAGGAGGATTTGGAACTGTGGAGCAAAGCAATGAGTGAACGGATACAAAGTGATAACATTGAGATGCCTTCCAGCTGTCTCAGCAAATCAAGAGTAAGAGACAATATTGTTGATGACAATCAATGCAGTGAGGGATTTGAGGGAGAATATGCAAATACATCAAATGGAGAAGTAAAACGAAGAAAACTTGGATAAAACATTCTCAGTAAGTCATCATCTACCCTGCTTTTTTCCTATACTAATGCACTGACGATAACTTGTATTTGGTGTTATTTGTAATTAAAATTTTGACGGAAATATCTACCTGGATGAGTGCTAATCTACCTTTGGCAGTTGGGGGGTGGCACGTCAATTGGGTGGGATTTTAGAGTCGTTGCAAAAATTTTGAAAAATTGAATCTCTTCTCAGTATGTGATAAAACACATAATTCTTTATAAAAATGCATAAACATTGTGATATATAAAAATATGCCAAAAACTTTATGTCAAAATCCTACTTTTTGGCATGTTTTTCTATATCATGAAATTTATAAAAAAATTATGTTTTGTCACGTACTAAGTAATTCAATTTTTGAAATCTTCACAATAACACTAAAATCACTAGGTAGGATGTGATCTTCACAATGATACTAAAATACTAGGTAAGTCCCATCCAAACCCACCAAACTGTGGGGGTAGTGCTTTCCCCACAAATTCTAAAGGTTAGAGTTAACCATCTAACTAAATTGGCAACACACCTGTTGAATTTATTTCATTAGTGGGGCCATTGTTGTGAGCAACATCATAGATTCAATATCCATTCATTTCCATTTTGTGAGTTAATTCAGGAGATTGTTTTATTTTGTTTGATATATTTTTGTTTTCATTTTGTCCATCAAAAAAGGAAATTTTAGCAAAACACCTATATTTTTTACATGATTTTTACTATCATTTATTTGAACATGAGACTAATCTTTTTAAATAATTTATAGATCAATTGTGCTTAGTATTCTTGTGCATATATTCTTTTTATGATTACGACCAAAGAAAGAAAGATACTAAACATCATTTTCATTTGAAAGGATAAGCCTACTTCTTACACGGCATACTATTTTCAAGCAATTTTCTTTTAAAATATGAGAATAATATACAAGTGACCATTATATATATTTAAAGTTTATTTATTAAAAAATAAGATTGAGACTCATGTATATGCATATAGATACTCTAGATATATATTTTATGTCTAAAATTATTGGAACACATAAGAAAATTCTTACTACAACATGAATTGAGGAATCCCATCATTTTAGAAGGAAAGGTATGGATTTTTTCCTCCATTCTCATCGTTCAACTTTGGTATTGAAAATCCCTAAAAGAGTATTACAAGATTAAGCTATTCTAGCTACAATTAGGAGTATTTAGGTTTTAGGTAGATTCCTCTTATTTTGCAGGTACTTTCCCTTTCCGCTTACACCATTTGTGAGATTTGAGATATAAGCTTAAAATTTAAGCCAAGGATTCCAAAATTGATATATCATAGAAAAACTACGATTAGTCTGTGATACAAAATTCAAGGTTTTCTTGTCAAATGGAAGCAGGAAATTAGAAACTAGATTAAGTTTATAGAACTGCAGAGAGGTTCCCAAATTGAATCTCTTCCTATTTGAAAATAGGTTCACACTAAAGGAGTGTTAGCAGATATTAGTTAGATATTTCCGTAACTAATTATAGATACAATCTTGTATATTTGTTATTCTGTATTTTATCCTTAGAGTTAGTTCAGGTTATTAGATTCAAATACAGAATAGTTCAAAGGAATATTCTAGCGTTAGTTACATTAGTCACCTGTATATATTTACAATTATCAATATAATTCATGAATTTTTCCTCTCTGTATCGTTTCCTTTACACACATTAGATGCAATTTTATGTATTAGATGGTTAAATGGATTTTGACTTCTTGCTATTACTACTTGTTCTTCATTGGCAATATCTTATTTCTTTAATTTCACTTGGTAATGAATATAATATATTTTGACAAATTTGGCATGTCTGAATATAATATATCCTCCTTTGCATGTTTGGATTTGAAACACGTGGATTAGTAAGTATGTAAGGGCTAGGGTATGTTTATGAGTTGACACTGAGAACTAACATATAATTTCTCATCTCTGTCTCTTACCTGCTTAATGTTGTGTTTTTATCTCCCCAGGGCAACAAATAATGGGGACTCTGTTTGGGAGCACCAATCAAATTTGCTGAAGATTTCGGTTAGGATATGGTTCAAATTTAAATTCTGTTCAATGGTTTGGTTTAGAAGGTGTATGATTGTGATTGATTGCAAACACTAGAGGTCTACATTTTCAACTTCCCAATTTTAGGCTTTCTTCCATTAACAATTGACCAGTTAGAGGAAGGTCGCACCATAGAAATTAGTGGTGGGTAATGTTTACAATTACTCAAAATATTCGGACCATTTAAAATTACATGCTAGTGCCATCATGCCATGTGGTGACTGAATAAAAACATTATGTACTCTACAGAATTTACACATAACTGAATATAAGTGGCACCAACTCAGTTAGATTTTAAAAACCCTAGAGATAAAAGGTTACCATAGAAAGCGCCTTCGGGTTTTTATTTAATTTATTAAGAAAGTACTTGCAATATTGAAAATGAATCACATTTGCTTATTTTTTATGGCCAGCAATTGTTGAAACAAGACAAGAAGTGATTGCTAAAAAAAGGCATTCTGGATGGCCGGCCAATAATCATTGAAAATAGCTTTTCGACACTATTTTTGCTGGACACATTTTGATGGTTAAATCTTTGTCAAAATTACTATTTTCAGTAGACTTTTGAAGCTTATTCGACAAATCTGACCCCAAAAAATGATTGCTTTTCTTGTAGTGCAGCGGCATGAACTAAAGTTCAGGTTGCTAAAATTCTCTATTTTAAAACTACGTTTGCTCCTTAATCTAGCATCTTAATTGATAGTAGTGTTACCACTAATATACACATAAAATTTAAAACCATTCCTGAAACCCACATAAAATCATAAACTTTTAAAATGAAGAATTTCTTGATATGTATCGAAGTGACTTCAATAAGGAGTTTTTCATTCTTATAATAAATTGTATTTCAATAAATTATGGTTATTGCATTACCTATATAGCCTTTTATTCCATTTGGTTCCCTTTTTCCCTTTACCATTCTACATCAGACATGCTGGTATAAAAATAATCTTTTCATCTATGCTTAATAGTTTTGACATAATTATTCTTTGACAAACTTGACAATTTAGGGTTTTGCTATAATAAAAGTTGCTCTATACGGCTGGTCTTAAATAAAAAAACTAAGTCGTGCCTCACCGAAAAGGTGTTCCTCTCTGCAATTTAATTTAGGCTTATTGTCCTCATTGTTTGTTCTGGTTTGCAACCACAAAGGATGCGAGGAAATTTTTTAGAAGAGATTATATGCTCTCTAAGTCATGGTTTCCCATTGTGTTCATTTTTTATAGCCCCCTCCCCCTGCCCTTCTTCTCTTATTGTTATTGACTCTGCATGATTTCCGATTGTGCCAATTTTTTCAGAGGTCTATGTTTGAATACTCTGTAGTCTGCATAATTCATCGCCGTTTTTGTCTTACCCCACATAATTTCCGTGTACAAAACATGGGCACTCCACAGTTCACCCAGGTCAAATAGAAACTTTTGTTGTTTATTAAGCATATAACAAGAGCAAATTGATTTGTATTCCAATAAAAGGTGAAAGGATCATAATTGCTTAAGATTTGTTCGGTACACAGTGCTAATTATGATTGTAAAATGCCGTTAAGTTTGAATTTCTATCCATGATGTGCCTAAAAAAAAGAGTAATCAGTTTTTTTTGGCTGTTTTAGTTATCTATTTAGTATGGTGGCTGATCTGTTTAGTTTTGCCTTTATAATGAGAAATTGGGAAGGTATTCAATGAATTTTGCCTTTATTAACTCTGAATTCCTTTAACATGTCAGTTACATTTCTAGCTCTGGGGTTCGTGGTGAGATTGCTTTGACATTCGCAAATTTACAAAACCTGGAAACAGTGTAAGAGCTAGTATGATGATCTCCAAGCAAATAAGAAAAAGACATGGAATGACATCTTTTAGCCTATGTTTAGAAATGGTCTTTGTCTTGGACTTGTAGGTGGGCAACTGACATTGAACTCACGGGTAGAATAGCAGATTTTATAGGGAATTGGTCTAAGCTTAAGACTTTATAAGATAGAATTAGTTGTCCTCTTTATGTCCAAGGGAACTCTTTTGAAGGTCCAATTCCATCATCATTTTCCAATTTGACTAATCTGACAGAATTGTGAGCATTCAAATGTCATTTTTTTCTTATAGCAATTATATATCTGTAGTGCTGACTAGGTCATTACACATACAAGAAAATAAGTGAGTTATCTTAGCGCAGCTCCGCACTTGAATTCATGCAAAATACGCGAAGTCTAAGTATTCTGCAAGGCAACACATTTGCATTTGAGATTTATGTAATCCAAATGTAAACATATTTTCCTCCTGTATCTATTTCATGTCTGGGTTATACAGTGGAGTGCAAGGTATTTTAATAGAATCAAATTTTGGTGCTAGTTTAGTCACAATAAATATTTTTCTGAATAGAAATGGGGGAATGGGTCACCTATGGCAATAATAAAGCAACAATATTTAGAAGGAGACAATTGGCTTTAGTTTACATCTTACTCTCCATTATTTTAATCTGAAAGGGCATCTTTCTTTTTAATTATATTCACATCACACTTTCAGGCACTAGAATTCAACTTTCTTTTCATTTATTGCTGTGATCTAAAAGTACTAGCAGTAATGAATTAATATTCAAATGCATTGATTTGGCCATCAGAGAGTGATAGACATAAAAAATTAGCAACTCCAAGAGATATCTATATTAAATAATATAGTATACAAAATGAACAACTTACCAGACGAAGCAATAGAGGTTCAATAATCAACTTGACAGTCACTTTGTCTAGGTTAGGAATTTCTGCAAATAAGGTCAAGAACCCCTTCCTTCAGTTCCAGCTTCTTTTCTTCCTCCTTCTTTCGTCACAGCTTTTCTCCTAATCATGAAGGAATTGGATAAAACTAGTTTTCTACAAGTGATTATTTATAGGAGAGTGCACGACACTTCAACGCACAACAATCACATATATACAATACACAACACAGGAATCAAGAGACATTTGTTTGATAGAATAGCGTAATCACTTGACATATCATTAATGCGTAAGTATTTGTTACCTGTGGCTAAACCAAATATATTTCTATTCAATATGGATGTTAATTCTGTGAGAACTATATTAATAGAAGGGGCACATAAGCACACACAAGTTGAAGTTCTAGGTTCAAATCCTCATATCCCAATATCCCAGCTAGAAAATATGAGTTCCATTTTGACCATTGAGCATGAAAAATCAGTTGAAGCCATAGGAACAATGTTATTTGCAATGGAATTACCAACTTGGCCTCCGGTAAAATTAGACGTGTGTGTGTGTATGCAAGAATGGTTGAATCAATGAGTTCTAGCTTATTATAGCTTGCAGCGTTTGATTGTCTGTCTGCGATCAGTTTCCAATGGCAGTATTAAACTCTCACATTTGCACCTTTTACCGTATACAGTTCACAACCAATTTGTTCACAATTTGGATCCTCAACAGCCACTGCCAATGAACTTGCCTTCTCTAGATCACTAAACTATGTATGCACGAACCGAACACAGATTTGGACAAGAAGCCACTCTTAGATATGAGGAATGGGATTTTTGATGATAGAGTTTTACATTGCAGCAATCAGTTTCCCATGCTTAGTTTTGGTACATCCCTAGAATGTGCAATGAGGCTATGCACAGGTTGACTAAAGGGGCAATGGCGATGCACGTGATGTGATCTTAATTGGTAGAGGAAGTGCCTGAATTCATTCTAATGTAACCTTTGATGATTAATTTTTTGATAATTAAGATCTTTGCTTTCAGCTAAGGAAAGAGAAAAAAGACCTAATAATCGTAGATCAAGATGGACAAATGATCTATGATTATTAGGTCTTTTTTTTTTATTTTCTTAACTGAAGAAAATATCTTAAGTATCAGAAAATGAATTGGCAAGGACTACGTCCAAAAGAAATTCAAGCACTTCCTCTACCAAATAAGATCATATCAGATGCACCCAATAGCCCATTTAATTAGCTAACTTGTGTTCACCCTCATTGCACATTCTAGGGAAGTATAAAAACTCACCATGACAAACGGATTGCTCAAATGCGTGCACCTTTGAATCATCAAAATACCCATTACTGAAAGTAGTGTTCCCATAGAGTTTCATGCCTACCATCTACCGCTACTGCCCTCCCCCCCTCCTTCTTTCTCCTCTCATCAGTGTACTTGATAAAAAAAAATACAATAGATAAAAATTGATAACATATTTGGATACAATACAATTTGATACATTACTTTGACCAAATATATGTTAAAACTTATTATGTATTACAAATCACGAATTAAACCAAAATGCAAATTAAAGATCTCAATGAGATCAGGCGTATAACAGTATGACACTTCATATGCTGTCATCTGATCGTTAGCAAGCCTTTACTTCAGTTCATCTCTGCAGGATCCAGGACCTCGAAGCTGCATATAATCAACAATAGACAAGAGAACATTCGTTAGCCTTGTCGTAGTGAACACCGTTACTATCTTTAAATAAAATAATTGAGTAAAACCCTTTTTTAGTTCCTGAATTATTCAGTGATTGACAAGTTAATCCTCCAAAAATGTTCGCTGACAATTTTGTCCTCGAATTATGGTTCCGTACAACAAATTAGTCCTCAAATTATATTCGCTGACAATTTAGTCCTCGAATTATGGTTTCATACGACAAATTAGTCCTCGAATTAATCCTCAACTGAGGACTAATTTGTCGTACGGAACCATAATTCGAGGACTAAATTGTCAGCGAAAATTTTTTGAAGACTAATTTGTCGTACGGAACCATAATTTGAGGACGAAATTGTCAGCAAACATTTTTGGGGAACTAACTTATCCATCGTTGAATTTTTCAGGGACCAAAAAGGGGTTTTACTCAAAATAATTTTATTGTTGTTATTTAAGAGTGCAATGCACTTAAAAATAAGTAATCTTTAATAGAAGGTGGAAGAAACAAATTTTACCTTGTCTTACGACTTTCCAATTGCTGTTAAAAGCATCATAACCAGAAGCCCAAAAGAAGTAGCCACGAAGGCGAAGAGCTTGAGCAAACCCTATCTTTGCTGTTACTGTTAGAGCATCATCGTAACCAACCCAGGATGTTCCAGAATAGGAATACACTGATATTGTTTCCACGTCATATACCACGGTGGCACTTGTGTTACTATTAAACTGCTCCACTTCAAAGAATCTTAGGGTACCATTCCCGGGGCCCTCTCCGACAGCTGGTGCTCCCATGCCATGCACATTTGGGTCCCTCAGCGTCCACGTCCTTCCATAAAGTGGTATTCCCATTATAACCTTCTGTGGAAGAGCCCCAGCCCGGATCCACGATTGAATCCCATACATGACGTTCACATTGTTATCCGGGTTAAAAAATGCACCCGGAGCCCCGGTATCATTGTTCTCTGACCCATGTAAATCGTAAGACATTACATTGATCCAGTCCATGTTTTGGTTTATGGAAGCCACAGGGTATGAACGTGACGTATTGGACAAGATAAACTCAACGGCGAAGTACACGGCGGCACTCAACAGCAGCGGTGGCTGACCTCTAGTTGTTGCGTCCTGATTGATTGCATATCTCCATTCTTTCAAAAGGAAGTCCAAATCGTTCATTTCTTTTGGGTTTTGAGGGAATTCCCAATCAAGGTCAAGCCCATCAAACCCGAAATTTCTTGCTACCTCGATAGTGGAATCTATGAAGATTTTGCGTGTGGAGGAGTTAGAGACCATTGTAGCAAAGACAAGGGGATTACTATTTCCTCCCCCAATGGAGAGGAGGGTCTTGATGAGTGGGTCTTTGCTATGAAGGCCGCTTATGAAATTTGAGATGCTTGTTGCGGTTGAGTTGGAAATCTCCAACTTGAATGTGACATTGTTTGGCAAAACAAAAGCATAGTAGAGGTGAGTGAATAACGATGTTTCTATGGCTGAAGCAGGGAGAAATGGTTGTTCAAACCAATAACCACCTTTCACAACAGCCGCTGATGCTAATGCTGGCGCCTTGCCAGTGCTTCTGGCATAGACTATAGCAAGAACAAGGAACGGCACAAAATTGAGTCTTGCCATAAATTGGTTTATGGGTATTGCTTGGAGGCTGCGTTAAGGTAAGTCTTACTCAAATTAGGGGTATGATATATAGGATTGTGTATGTGCGTTTTTGTTTTTCCCTAATTTTATATTGGGTTGTTTTTGTCCCATGAAATGTAATGGCTTCAATTATATGGTTTGAATAAAGTAAGAGCTATCAAACAACGTGTGATCAAGTGGTATTAAAGTTTTTTAAAGTTTATAAATTTCGTGTTTGAGCCTAGGATTGTAACTAAAGTACCCAAAAAGAATAAAGAAATAAAGTAAGAGCCCTCATTGTTTTCTAGTTTTGGTTACTTTTACTTGGAAGGTTTGTTCTGAAGTCTGTGTCTTTCATGATTGGTTTATAATAGCAAGTTAGGTACAAGTGAGCATAAGTACATAGCCGTCCATAGTGTCTCCATTGTTTTCTAGTTTTGGTTACTTTTGCTTGGAAGGTTTGTTCTGAAGTCTTTGTCTTTCATGAGTGGTTTATAATAGCAAGTTAGGTACAAGTGAGCATAAGTACATAGCCGTCCATAGTGTCCCTTTATATTAGTTTTTGTCAACTGGACAGATATAGCAGAAGAATGTTAATTAATGCTAACTGTTCGAACAGAGTATGAGTATTGAGTAGTACCAAATGAAATATCAAATGCCACTTTATTTTCTAAGTCATATGGTTGAATAGTTGACCCAATAACAGGTTAAAAAGTTGAATATCACACTGCAGAATCCGATCTGAAAAAAAATGTTATTTAATTTTGGTCCGCACAAGTTCCAGGACCATACTTAAGTTCAATGGAGAGAAAATGATGGAATTAACATCTCTCTTGCCGCTCTCTGTGATTCATTTATTTGCAAATTCTATTTATTAAGATATGTATCTATAATATCCAAATAAAATGATGGAATGAGCATCTTTCTTGTCTTAAGCTTTTGATTAATTTACTTGCAAATTCCATTGAATTAAGATATCTATCTACAGGTCTAAATTCTTATATGAAGAACTGTATGTTTGTAGATGGACTGTCCTTCGCTTTCTGTACATGGCCGGAAAATTAAATTGTTGGCTGGATGACAAGACTTGTTTCTTTCCCTCCTATTTCTTTGCCTTTCAAAATTTATCTACTTAGACAATCTGATGGCCAGACATGGCTGGACCACAAGACCTTTGAGTTATGTTTTCTCTATACCTCAAATATTTACTATTTCTTCCCAGTATTTCTTTAGCTTTTTGCACAATTTGATAGCTGGACCACAAGATTTAACTGATAGGATGCCACTTTTGTCATTCACATTGAATCTCTATCAATTCTACAAAAGATTCATATAACTGTAACCATATGATAAAGATTGTGTCACCCCATATATTTGAAATCTAACCGTACAAATAATTGCATAAGATCAACATCTTTGCCCTTACAGTTACAATATATGGTTAGATTGTGCCACCTCATGTCTTTGAAATCTAACCATACAAATAATTGGACAAGATTAATTACATCTTTTACTTGTACTGTACCTTCAACCATATTTTACCATTTCTTCCCATATTTCCTTAGCTTTTTACATTTTTATTTTTTATTTTTCTCCCTATTTGTCAACACATTAACTAAATAAGGGGAGTGACTGTGTGTGAAATTTCTTCAAAACTTCAATTCATGAAAATGCTAGTTTAGCCTTTAGATACATACCATTATTTCCTCATGATTATAAGTCACATGACAATGAAACCCATGAAAGCTCATAGAACTTGTGGTCCTCAACTCCATATAAAAATAAATGAATATGAAGTACAATATTCTAATTTGATCCTTTTGGTTTTTACTTTATTACCTACTAAGCACATACATTTACTTTTAATTCATTTACACTCTTCCCGAAAAGAATTAATTCATATAAATGGAAATGCAAGTGATGTGATACTCAAATGCACAAAGAAAGCTTTTCTCTAGCTTGCCAATGTTGAAGAGGAGAATATTCTAAATGGGCACGGCTTGCATTTTCAACACGTTAACCAAATAAAGGGAAGTTGATTGTGTGTGAAAATTTCTTTGAAATTGGATACTTCAATTCATGTAAGCGATGGTTTGACCTATAGATACATACTCTTATTTTCTCGGGAATTACAAGCCACACAACAATGAAACCCTTGAAAGCTCATGAAACTCGTGGTCCTCAACTCCATATAAAGATAAATGAATATGAAGTACAATATTCTAATTTGATCCTTTTGGTTTTACTTTATTACTTATTAAGCACATACATTTAATTTTAATTCATTTACACCCTGCTCCGAAAAAATTAATTCATATAAATGGAATTGCAGGTGATGTGATGGTTACATGCACGAAGAAAACTTCTCTCTAACTTGCCAATGTTGAATAGATGAATATTCTAAATGAGCATTTTTAACACGTTAACCAAATAAAAGGAGTTGATTGTGTGTGAAAATTTCTTCGAAATTGGATACTCAACTCTGTCATTTTCCCACTATCGACCTTGGCATTTGTCAATATCTGATATTCCCATTTCCCACTACAGCCAACGGCACTATTTTATTGAGTCGTCCAAAAGTTAAAAAGAGAAAGAGAGAGAGAGAGAGAGAGAGAGAGAGAAAAGAGGGGTGAGAATCGTGATTTGTGAGATAGAAATCTGTAGAAATTCAAAAACCAAAAGTTGCTTTCAAAGCTTTTCTATTCAAGTTCAACTGTTCTTCTTTCCTCTTCAACTATTCTTTTTTCTCCTGGTCCCACGTTGGCCAGACTCCATAATCCATAGTGGAGAGCAATTGAGCTTGCAACAGCAAAGTACAAATTACTTCAAGTCTTCAATATTTATTTTTATTTTATACGAATATATGATATAATTATGTAAAATTTCTCTTTTTTATTTATTTCTTTGTTATATATTCATTTTGTACAAATTCTTGTGTTTTATGCTTTATAATGTAGTGTTTTATTTTAATCTCAATTAGTTATCAAGTAACTAAATAGCATAATACAATATTTTCAAAATATGAAAACACCTAGAGAGCAATTATAATTTGTAAAAGTTCAGTTGTTTTTTTTTTTTTTTTTTTTGCAAGGCAATTATGTATTTTGTGTGAGAGATATTGGGCATTTAGGTGTAATTGAAGATTTGGTGAGGGTGAGAATTACTTTTGTAATATTTAATTTTTGCCCTAATGAATTGCTTCTCCTTTCTCATCAATGGACGTAGGTTTCACGTTGAAACCAAATCACGTTATATTTTGTATATTTTATGTCATTGTCTTATGCTTATGTGTATATAAAATATTTTTTGATAAAAATATTTATAGTATATTTCTTGACTCCATTAGTCAAAATTTCTAGATCCAACCCTGATAACAAGTAACATGATACAAATATATATAGGATTTGTGATTAATGTAATTTAAATCAAATAAGAAAAAATGTTTATGGGAAGAAAAAAAGTTATGAAAAGGATGTTTTGAGGAGTTTTAGTTATGATTTGGTTTGTTCTTGCTGAGGTTCCCCTTCTGTAGCAAGTAAAATTACATGACTTAAGAAAAGCTAGGTCCCAATAAACCCCCATGTGCTTTTACAGTGCTCATCTATTTGTCATGTGCTAGCCATATTTAAGCTTGAAAAGAAGGACAAGAAAATGACATTATTATTTCTCATAAGTCCAAAAAAAAAAGGGCAAAAAAAATACCATTTAGCTTTTAGTGCTTCGTTCTCATGTAACTCCTGCTTCTGTTCTAGTTGTGGCCACCATTGATTTTAATGGAGAAAACCTTTTAGCTGCTGTTGTCCTTTTTCATTTGTTAATATCTGATTTAGTATTATATAAAATGGAACAAAAATTTCATTAACTCGAGTATGCACTTGACTTTTAAAGACAACATTGAAATGGAAAAGAAGGGGAGGGGGAAGGTGAAATTCAATTGCCTTACATTTAAAGAGTTTTAAAATCGATATGTAAGCATAGAGTAATTAATATTACTTAAAATTGCTCTTCTCATATTAATTTGGGAGTATTAATTTGTAAATCATTTTAAGTTCCTATCCTCTAAGTAGTTTCTACCAGCAAAAAATAGGTTATAGAGATATGAAGTTTGTAAGTAGTGAGGATTGAGGAATTTCTCAAGAATGAGATTCGCTCTACATGCTTGATGTTGAAACTTGAACATTTACAAACATTCGTCCTCGATCTGCTATCACCTTAATAATAATAAGAGCATAAGTTGTTTTATGTGCATGTATGCCAAGGAGGATTTATGTTGAAAACTCTCATATTACATTCGCTACCTCTTACTGTTTATCTCATTCTCCCTTCCTGTTTCATCCATAAACTTGGTATTTGAGCTGAACTTTGCTACTCATTCAGCTACTTGAAAGAGGAAAAATAAATTCCTGCTAAAACAAATTTCCGTACCTAGTTGTTGATATTTCTTCTTTCACAAGAAAAAAGGTAAACTGTCATTTAAGTCTTTAAAAAATTCAAACTTACACAAATTAGTCCTTAAGGGATGTTTATTACAAAACAATTCTGCAATCATCAAAATTCTTAATAAACCGGTCTAAAAATTGATGATTGAAGAACTATTTTGTACTAAATGTTATGTGAGTTTGTTAGTAATCTTGATGATTAAAAGATTATTTTGTAATAAATATTATTTTAGGGATTAATTTGTAAAAATTTAAATCTTTCGAAGACACAAATGACAATTTACTCTAGGAAAAAATATACCTGAGGAGATACTCAAACCGTAAACAGTGCCAGGTACATACTATCAAGCTTATTTTCACTTGAGAAGTCATTTTTTGCTACTTTTGTGAATAGAAAGCTAAATTCTTCCTGAACCAAAGCATTCTTCAGGTTTTCACATTGAGTGTTTTTTTGTTCAGAATAAGAATTTTATCCTCACTACGTCTATATATTTAAATTAATAGTTATGTTTTGAGTCGAATACTTTGCTTAATCAACATAGAATGGAGTCTCCTATGATTATGATAAATACAATAGGAAGCAAAATGATAAGCAATAGCTGCTGTTTGTTCCCCATTGTCATTTTCTTCCTCTTGAGCTGTCAATGCAGTTCATCCTGTTAAATGAATCTCTACCTTTTCCAACAATATCTAATTAATCACCATTAGCTACAAAACCATTACAAGCATCATTGCTAGAAAACCATTCTTTCTTATAACACACATGATATGACCATCCAAATTATATCTAACAACAACAACGTTATGCTTTCTCAAACTTCTCTTTTCTGTTATTAAGTTCCTCCAAATCTGCAGTCAATTTTCTACATCTAACTCGAATATGCCCCCTTCTTGTGGCAATAACAGCACTCTTCGTCTCTATAATCAGTCTTCATCTTCTTGCACCTAGCCCAAATATGGCCTATCTCATGACAGTAATAACACTGTATGTTGCTGAAATCAGTCTTTGGCCTTGAACTCAATCATGAGTCTTCTCTAATAGAATTGCTAGAACAAAATGAACTGATACCACGATCAAATTCAAAAATACACGCAACCATATCATTTTGAGTACGAGACTTCTCAATCATGGCCTTTTTTTATGCCTTTGGTATGTAACAAAGGCTTTCTCTTGGATAAGCAAAGTTGCCGTATTTTGTCAAAACCTGATTTACCGATCAGTAAATGCCTTACTAGTAAATATGGCTCACATGAAGGTTCATTGCAATCTGTACAACAGCATCACGGATGTGGAAAGGAATTTTTGCAGCTTCAAATATTGTTATTTCTCATCTGGCATGAAGGGTGGGTAAGACGCTAGTATATCTCTACAGAGTCAGCATTGGTTTCCACTACAGCATTCACTTTCCAAACAGGGCTTGAGGCTTTCTCGAGTTAGCTCATTAATTATTCCTAATACTGGTCGATGGGATTCTAAATTGATTTATGAATGCTATCTACAACCGATAGCTCTGCAAATTAGCCAAATTCCAATTTCTAAATTTGGTGCGAATGATCATCTTATTTAGACAGGAGTTTGTCAGGTTATGCCGTGGTTATGATTTACTCTTTAGGGAGCAGCCATAGTTTCTCCCACAGAGGACTTTCCTTGGCCTCAATAATGGCAACTCAAGTTTCCTCTCCGTCTAGTTATATTCCCGTAGAAGTTGTCATTCAACTCTTCCTGTGGCAACTACGATAAAAGCACATCATATCAACGTTCCTATGTCGTGCCCTTTCTGCCATCAACAGAATGAGACAATGGACTACCTACTTTTACAATGTGTCTTTGCCCACGCCGTTTGCTTTGGTTCTGACCTGACTAATCATGGATTAATGCTTCTAATACTTCATCCCGAGTTATTCGTTTAGTGCTCACATTGTTCAGTATGCATCAGCACCTAGACTGAATATATATATATATATATACACACAAAATCTAGTTGATATTATATGACTTTTGAACAGCATGGCAAAGTTTGAGGTCAGGAAGTAAAAATTCGAAGGTTAAAGTACAACTTGGCGACAAGTTTACAGTTGTACTCTGTTAAAGGCAAAACTAAAAGCTAATAAGGTTATATTTTAGTCTTTCATTATAAGGCTATGTCTATACCTAATAATATTACAGCACTTTTCAATGCAGAAAGAAAGCTAATTATAGAACAAAAGATAAAATTTCCATCCTAATTAAAAGATAACTTCTCCTCCTACATGATAAAATATACTATTTATGGACAAACATTTAGATATAATTAGATAAGGTAAAAAAAACAATGGCAACAACAGCAATTAGGACTATATAAACCGGTCTTGCTTCTTGGAAAATTCACAAGCTTCACTGTTATGAGAACAAAACAAGATGTCTCATCCAAGGCTTGGAATCTTTCTTATGGCATGTTCCACATTGCTATGGGCAAGCTCATTAGCAATAGATGTTCAATATGATGTGAATGCCTTCATCATCAATGGACAAAGGAAACTTATATTTTCTGGTGCAATCCACTATCCACGCAGCACTGAGGAGATGTGACCAGACCTCATTCAAAAAGCCAAGGATGGTGGCCTTGATGCCATTGAAACCTATATCTTCTAGGACCACCATGAGCCGGCTCGTTGCCAGTATGATTTCTCAGAAAATCTTGACTTCAAATTCTTAAAAATTGTTCATGCAGCAGGACTTTATGTTGTACTAAGAATTGGTCCCTATGTTTGTGCTGAATGGAACTATGGAGGTTTCCCAATGTGGCTACATAACATGCCAGGAATTCAGTCGAGGACAGACAATCCAATCTTCAAAAATAAAATGCAGATCTTCACAAAAAGATTGTGAACATGTGCAAAGAAACAGGGCTATTTGCATCACAAGGAGGACCAATTATCATTGCACAAATTGAGAATGAATATGGGGATGTCATCGGATCCTATGGCGAAGCTGGGAAAGCATACATCAAATCAATGGTGTGCACAAATGGCTCAAGCTCAAAACATTGGTGTCCCATGGATTATGTGCAAGCAAGGTGATGCTCCAGCACCCATGATCAACACTTGTAATGGGTATTACTATGACAATTTTTGGCCAAACAATCCCAAGAGCCCTAAAATGTTTACCGAGAATTGGGTTGGTTGGTTCCAGAAATGGGTTGAAAAAAAGGGCACATAGAACCGCTGAAGATGTGGCATTTTCAATTGCGGGACTCTTCGAAAAGGGCGGTGTTTTTCACTATTACTACATGTATCATGGAGGAACAAATTTTGGAAGAACAGCAGGTGGTCTATATATTGTGACATCCTATGATTATGATGCACCACTTGATGAGTATGGAAATTTGAACCAACCCAAATGGGGACATCTTAGGGACTTGCATTTAGCCATTAAATTGGGAGAGAAGGTCCTCAATAATGGTACTAGGACTGAGAAGCAATCTGGCAATTTGGTCTATTTGACCACATATACAAACAATGCCACTGGTGAAAGGTTTTGTTTCATAAGCAACTCACATTGGTCTCTTGATGCAAATGTTGATTTGCAACAAGATGGCAAGTACTTTGTTCCTGCTTGGTCTATATCCATTCTCCAAGATTGCAAGAAGGAAGTTTACAACACTGCAAAGGTTAACACCAAAACTCCGTGTATGTCAAGAAACCATCTGTAGGAGAAGGTACATCCTCTCAACCCAATTGGACTTGGGCAGCAGAGCCAATAAAGGATACCCTTCAAGGCAAAGGTAAATTCCAAGCAACCCAACTTCTTGAACAAAAAGGAGTCACTGTTGATGCCAGTGACTACTTGTGGTACATGACCATCATTGACATTGATGACACAACCTCATGGAAAAATGTGACTCTACAAGTGAACACGCAAGGTCATGTGCTGCATGCCTATATTAATAGAAACTATGTTGGCTCGCAATGGGGCAAGTATGATAAACTCAATTTCATGTTTGAAAAACCCATTTCTTTGAAACAAGGGGCCAATGTCATAACTTTGCTAAGTGGAACAGTTGGGCATGCACATTATGGTGGCTTTTTTTATATGCAAAAGGCTGGTATTGTTGGGGGTCCTGTGAAATTGATTGGTAGTGACTCGAAGTCTAGTTTGGATTTATCAAAAAGGACTTGGTCTTACAAGGTTGGATTAAATGGTGAAGCCAAACAGTTCTATAATCCCAATTCCCTCCGCAAATCTAAAGCTAAATGGAGCTCGAAAAAACTTGCAATAGGGAGGCACATGACTTGGTACAAGACCACCTTTTAGACCCCTGCTGGTACAGACACTGTAGTGTTAGATTTGCAAGGCATGGAAAAAGGTCATGTCTGGGTTAATGGGCAAAGCATTGGGCGCTATTGGCCTACAATGCTTGCTGACAACAACGGATGCAGCCAAACATGCGATTATCGTGGCGATTACAAAGCTGAGAAGTGTGTTAGTGGCTGTGGTGAACCATCCCAAAGGTTTTATCATGTCCCAAGAAGCTTCTTAAACCGGGCTATAAACACATTGATCTTGTTTGAGGAAATGGGTGGAAACTCCTCACAAGTGTCTGTCCAAACAATTACTCGTGTAGAACAAGTGTAAAATTTTATAGCAAATTTTGATTGAATGATGATGATTACCACT
The DNA here is from genome assembly GCA_003255065.1 of Cercis canadensis. Classification (NCBI taxonomy): domain Eukaryota; kingdom Viridiplantae; phylum Streptophyta; class Magnoliopsida; order Fabales; family Fabaceae; genus Cercis; species Cercis canadensis. The sequence goes on from QAOA01004109.1 coordinate 32,375, forward strand.
TCATTCAATGCTTTATTATTGTAAACACTATAAAATGTTTACTTATACATAAATCAAATTCTTTGTATAAACTTTAGACAAAAGATAAAAAAATTTATATATTATACATACTAGTACTTTTTTTTCACATTTTCTTATTATTTGGTCTGTACTAAACATGTACTTCACAAATTTGACTAAAATCACTTAAATTTTTTCGGGGCGATGCTTTTGTTTGTTAAGAAAAATGAGATTCAGGTAGTATTTTAAAACACAATAGCATTTTGTGAAGCCGAAAATAGTAGAGACAGTTTTATATTTTTAATGGAGGCAACTTTGTTAAATGATATATATATTTCATTAAAAAAAATTCATGATTTGCCTCCACATTTCTATGCATAGAACCACCACTGTCTGGAAGTGGTTTTAAGACATGTTTTTTGAACTGTGCAAATCTAACGTAGTGTTGAGGCATTTAAGTTGTTATGAGGGTGAATTTAGCAATAGAGGGATAACATTTCAAGCCAATGTTTTATTATCATGCCAAACTTTCTTAAAATAATTGCATTGAGTTTTCAAAACGTCTAATTTGTCAAGTTTTAGAGTACTGGATTTTTATAAAAATTTCATCACAAAAAAGAAATGTATTATTATCCATGTCTTCCATAAATTATATACCATGGAGCAGGGACCGATGCACATTGTGCATTAAGGGGGCAAATGCCCCACAAAGTTAAAAAAAAAAATATTCAAATAGTTTATGTCATTTAGATTATTAACCTTATAGATATTCATACCTATCAAAGAGATTTTGGAGGAAAGGATGTGGGAAACTTATAAAGCTCAATACACATCTTCCATTTAGAATAATCTCCATCATCCATTAGGGAGGAGAGTTATTATAAATAAGTGATACCTATATACTATATGAAAAATTAACTAGAAAGATAGCATTTCTTGAATTAATATTAAGTTCTTACTTCTCTTTGTTCATTTGAGTGTGCCCAATGCCATTATTTATAAAATTATCTTCACTAAATACTAAATTTTATTATTGTTTGTGTTGTCCCAGCCAAATTATTATAGATATGTTACCCCCATCGTATAAAAATAGAGCATGGATGGTGGGAGAGAAAGAACAAAAGGGAGTGGCGGTGGGTGTGGTTTCAGTGCCTCTGCTCTCTGGTCAGCGGCAGTGACTCGTGGCTGGTAACAACTAACAAAGCCATGGCCAAATAAAGATTGAAACTTTAGGTGTTAATAATAATCTTATGTTAGCAATTTTATCAATTTGTAGTCTCTGATAGCATTGAATTGTACAATTTTGCATATCATTTGTTCTGGTTGGTTTTATTAATAGTTTAGGTGCTATCCTTTTCTTTTAGCAACTTTGGCTACTTCAGCTGCAACTTTTGAAGTCTTTGATAGCAAGTTTTCTGTTCTAAGTGAGATGGGGAATGAATTGTACAATTTCATGGAAGATTCTGTAACAGTTGCACTAGATTACATAGTACATATGTTTTGGTATTTTTGGATTTCATCGGCTATATCATATTAGAGTATGAATTTTATATTTACTTGTCAAATTAACTAGTCTAGATTTTATGAAACAATTTACTGCTGCAGTATGGATCTATTATACAAATAGGAGAACATTATTTAACTTTCACTGGCATGCATGTCCGTAAGTAAGTATATGAATCAGTAACTACACAAATTAATATTTTTTTTCTCAGTAATTAATAAAAGTCAATAGCTAGCCTGTCCAAATGGGTTGTATGGGACATATATTTCTATTAAATCTTTCTTGACATACAGAATAGGTAAAATGTTGCCTATGCCAAAACTGGGAAAATTTTCTTTTGCATCCTTTTTATTCACCCAATTTCATGAATTTTTTATTTATTATTTTTTTTTTTTCCTCACGAGCTAAATTTTTTTCCCTTTAAACTCTGTGTCATTTGTATGTTTTTCCTTTTAATTTTCTTACCTGATGTGAAATTAAACAATAGTTATTAAAATTGAAAATTTCTGGCTCCATCACATCACAGTCATATTAGGAGTAGTGTTATTTGCATATATCTATAAATACATACATTCTATCTAATAGCACATATGGTAGAATTTTGAATTTAATTGGATTTTCCAATACTTTAATTGCATTCTCACTAGCCTTACTTGAACATTTTTCTGTACGACTTAGATTTTTATACCTTTACACTGAATGAACAAACAACATTTCTCTCTAACTAAAAACACACTTTGTAGAATGCAACTTTAGGAATTTTGGGGTTAAACTAATTTATTCAAACTACTAAGAATTTCTGTTACGTTTTCTAAATACTTGCAAATATAAATATTCTCTATACTTACTTTCATGATAATATTTGAGTGTAATTTAACCAACATAAACTTAATTTGAACCCACATTAGATTTACATAAACTTATTCTATATAGCTCTAATTTTCTTCACCTATGCACTTAGGTGTACAAGCAATATTTCTCTTTTCCCTTTTTTCAAAAAATAAAAAGTATGCTAATGATGAAAAAAAAAAATTCATCGATTTAATTTCATGTTATCTAAGTAAACTGTTCACATCTTAAGAGAATTGATCTCAACTTCTCCACTCCTTCTTAAATGAGGATTGAATAGTCAAAGCACTCAATTGCTTGAGGGTTAAGTTAACTAGTGTGCCTTATATATGTGTTAAGTTGTGTAAAGCTTCAATCTCCTAGACTAATGAATATTGATCGGCGGCCAAGAAAAAGAGANTCACATCTTAAGAGAATTGATCTCAGCTTCTCCACTCCTTCTTAAATGAGGATTGAATAGTCAAAGCACTCAATTGCTTGAGGGTTAAGTTAACTAGTGTGCCTTATATATGTGTTAAGTTGTGTAAAGCTTCAATCTCCTAGACTAATGAATATTGATCGGCGGCCAAGAAAAAGAGAAACACGCAGTAAGAGAGACGCAAAGAGCTTAGTTAGTGTCAATGGAAGAGAAAGATATTGAAGTTGCTGAAATCTTGTTGCAGCTTCCTCGTCTGATTGCAGTGTCTGAGAATCGCATGGGCCTTTCAATCTCTTGGGGCGCACAGAAGATAAGAGGTAGTCCTTCTTCACTTACTGCCGTGGCTACCCTTTCAAACCCTAAGGCCCCAATTTCAATCTGCACCCAGATCACCAATTCCCCAGTTAAAAAGATCGGAGAGAATGAGGCTATTGTGGGTTCTAATGAGGGAAACAAGTTCTGTGAGTTAAAACCCAGTGAAGAGAATTCAAATTCTTGTACCAGCGTCAAAAGGAAGAGAGAGAATGAAGAGGCAAACCCTTCAAACCCTAGAGTGGCAGATTCACCTTGTGCCATGGCTGGCCCATTGAGCCCTACAACCCCACTTTCATTCCCTCCCGTTCGAATAGATGATGAAGATTCGATGGATTTTGACAATTTGAAGTGCTGGGAATCGATGCCCACAGATGAAAACCCAGGTTTGGGGTCATCGTCTTCGACGCTACTGTTGGATGAAAAACCTAAAGAGAAAGTGGTGTCTTCTTCTTCTAAGGGCTTTATTCCTGATCTTAACGTCCCTCTGCCACTTGAAGAAGGGTCTCTTGGGCTTGGGTTAGGGTTCCATAAGATGGTCCCGATTCAACAATTTTTTATTGTTCCGGTTCAACCTCCACCGTTCGATGTGATGAAAGTTAAAGCATTATTGGCCGTTGATGCACGCAGGAGAAGAACCCAGATCCTTCGGAGCAAGAAGATTGCAAACCCACGTCGTCTTCATCACTGCTCAAAGTCTGAGAGGTGATTGGTGTTTGCCGTCGCTAGCAATGGCCCTAATCACCTGAACGTTCCTTCTGACTTTTGACTCTGCCACTGGTAACTGTTAACTGTTTGAAAGGGGACAAATTTGAATTAGAGACCACTAATTTTAGATTTTGGGATTAAAGTTAAAGCACAGCTGTTGTCAATATTGCCTCTTTTGATTTATTTTTCATGTCTTCTCAGTCTAAGATTCTATGAACGTCTTTGTGAGTCTATCCATTCCTTGGTTATCTCTAACTTTTAAGACTTGCGATTTACTTTTTTAGGCTATTCTGCATTATGTGATTGACATCGGTTCTGCCGATATAGTGTTAATTGGTAAGAAAGTTGGTAAAAGTAACAATGGAAAGACAGTCGAAACTGTTTATGATGGTTATGGTGATCTTCAATCAATGGTTTTTCAATTTTGTTACTTCTTGCTGCTGACTGATACTAACTTCTATAACATGAAGCATGACTTCAGCTTTTTGCTTGAAATCTTTTTCACGAAGTGGCTGATTATGTTCTTGGTCCACCTGGTGTGGAAATATTTGGACCAGTTAGTGGGGTCCAATCTTCTAATAATTACACCTCAATATCACATAATTCAATCAATGTTGATAGTTAGAGCAGTCAAATTGGGCCGGTCGAGCTTGTTTCGTCTCGGCCTTGTTTGGGTTAGTCTTATTTGGGCTAGCAAAATCCTAATTCAATCTGGCCTAATCTGGGCCACATGCTTAACAAGCTAGTTTGCTCACCCTATTTTTTTTTATTTTTTATGTATTAAAAAAATTGACATGGAGACTTTTTTTTTTCCAATAAGCAAATATATAGGTTACATATAAGAAAATGAAAAATAAAAAGTTGAGCAGAAAAAAATAATAAAGTGAGTAAACCAAATCATGGAATAACTTTCTAGTTCTATATCATTTCAAATTTAATTTCTTCATGATAATTAAACTTTTATATACTTACACAATTACAATTAGTACAAATGCCACTGCAATATTAGAATAATTGGATAGGGGAGAATGACCAAAAAAAAAAAATCAAAAAGCTCCAATCCAGATTTGTTATCGAGAGAGAGAGAGATATATGCTCTTCCATAGAGTCGTCTCCCATTTTGGTTATGTTGGCAATCAGTGTTTTCCCTGAAATGAAGATGAAATTTTCCTTCGGATTCTTGATTAGTAGTATTTCCTTGCTATCTCTTAGAACTTAGAAGTGGGCTTCACTTGTTTTAAGGGAATATGATTTGGAGTCCCATTTTGGTTATGTTGGCAATAAGTGTATTCACTATTCACTGAAATGAACATGAAATTTTAATACATAAATTTGGTCAAGCCCTTGTTATGCTTATGATTAGTATATTTATGATGAATGATTTACTTAATTGTATGTAAATTGGAACTAGAGGAGTGAAAAGGGATTCTGTTGTCTTAATCTTTTTTCGGTTTCTGCTTATGAATTAAAAGCAAGCAATTTTGGATCAATTAATTACAGTTCAATCACTCCTATAATTATATTTTTAACAGTTCAATCAAGGGTTGTGTTGCAATTCTAAGCAACTACAATCGGCTGTTTTCAAATAGTGATATGGCTAATGTGGAACTGGAGTCTTACTCAACAATAGGTTGAACTAATGATTAACCTGTTGGACATTTTCTCCCAGAAAAATTCCAAGTTGTCAAGAAGAATATATATTTTTGTGATACTGAAAATAGCAGGGACAATTTTATATTTTTAATAGTGGCAACTTTTTTAAATAATATATATATATATATATATATATATATATATATNTATATATATATATATATATATATATATATAATTCATTAGAAAAAATTCATGATTTGCCCCCACATTTCTATACATGGATCCACCACTGTCTGGAAGTGTTTTTAAGACATGTTTTTTGAACTGTGCAAATCTAACATAGTGTTGAGGCATTTAAGTTGTTATGAAGGTGAATTTAGCAATAGAGGGATAACATATCAAGCCAATGTTTTATTATCGTGCCAAACTTTCTTGACATAATTGCATTGAGTTTTCAAAACGTCTAATTTGTCAAGTTTTAGAGTACTGGATTTTTATTAAAAAAATTCATCACAAAAAAAAATGTATTATTATCCATGTCTTCCATAAATTATATACCATAGAGTAGGGACATATGCACATTGTGCATTAAGTGGGCAAATGCCCCCACAAAGCTTAAAAAAATTTCAAATAGTTTATGTAATTTAGATTATTGACCTTATAGATATTTATACCTATCAAAGATATTTTGGAAGAAAAGATGTGGAAAACTTATAAAGCACAATTCCCATCTTCCATTTAGAACAATCTTCATCATCCATTTAGAATAATCTCCATCATCCATTTAGAACAATCTCCATCATCCATTAGGGGGGAGAATTAGTATAAATAAGTGAGATTTATACATTATATGAAAAACCAATCAAAAAGATAGCATTTCTTGAATTAATATCAAGTTCTTACTTCTCTTTGTGCATTTGAATGTGCCCAAGGTCATTATTTATAAAATTATCTCCACTAAACACTACATTTTATTCTTGTTTGTGTTGTCCAGCCAAACAAAAATTGTATGCTAAAACATAAAATATAATTGTGGGTCCCACAAGCTTCGTGACCAGCACTGTTGATTCAAATCAACCATTTCTCTGCCACGTGATTTGAGAGCACGTGGGATTTTGATGCAGAATCCTTTTACACTATCAAATGCAATTGTTGCCAAAAACGGTTATAATTCAATTTGTTATTGCATTTGACTATACTCTATATATTGTTGGTCGTCTTCCATTTCTTCAAACATTTCTCTCCCATTTGCTCAACCTTTCTGAAAAAATGCCTTTTCCAAAAATGAGCTCCCCACCGCCCAATTCCCTTCCAACCTTTCCTACTCCCATTGGAATCACTCCTCTAGCCTCTCCTACTCCCGTCGGAATCAATCTGCCTCATACTCCTCCAACCTCTCCTACTCTTGTCAGAATCAATGTGTGTCATACTCCTCTTGTTGCCATCGCAACAACCAATCAATCTCCATTTGGTTCTCCCATCTGACACTCTACTACACATCCATTCAATACTCCCACCAGCCCACTGCTACACCAATTGGAACCAGTTTAGTGAAGCACCTTGGCAAAGGTTAACTGAAAGTCCTTCATCTAGTGGAGGAAAGAAGCAAAAAAAATTGGACTGTAGGATTCCCAAGAAATTCTTCGATTTCTTCCGGAAGCAGATGATTATTTTTTTTCAAACTTGTGATGGCTAAGCTTTGTTTGTCAGGTTCGATATGCCTGGCATAGGAATAAGGTGATAGAATGTGTGTATGGATGATGAAAAATGCCATTGCAGATTGAAGGGGAGAAAGAAGATATTCCTTCTTCATTTCTCAATGTTGGAGATCATAAGAGAAGCTACTCAGGGTTTATCAACTTACCTCTTGCAACAAACAACTCCAAGGAGATCAAGTCTATTATGAGGGATGGCGTTTTGAGGATTGTTGTTCCCAAAGCCAACATGAATGTAAAAGCCATTCGGGTTACCACTTCTGATGACCCTTCCATGATTGAATAGTTAGCTTATCTTGTTGCTTCCGGACTCTCCAAGCATTTATGTGCAAATGGAAACATTATGAACATTCTGAAAAAAAATAACCTGCCTAAATTGTTTGTAGATTGCATTCACAAGTAAGATTTGAGAAGCTATGGCATCCCAACAAGTGTATTAGAGATTTTATGCATGATATTTTGGTCGTTACTTGAGGTTCACATATGTTTTTTTTTTTTTTTTTGCATGATTTCAAAGTCATTTGAAAGGTTAGACATATATATCTACATCAATATGCTTACTGAAAGCTTTGTGTAGCAGCAATGACTGAAGAACGCAAGCTTGAAGATCAAACCATGATGCAGCAAGCTAGCATATCAGCATCGCAGAGATGGTTCAAGAAAGTTTGAGAACTAAGAAACTCAGAGAAAGAGAAAAGAGAAATGAGAGATGAATGAAGAGTGTTTGATCTTGGAAAATGTAATCCGTATATTGAATTGTTGAATTGTTACTGTATAGGAACTGTTTACAAATATATATAAACAAATTGGTTTTGACTGATTACTTAACATCCTAACACTTTAACATAATAAACTAACAACTCTAGCCTCACCATCAATGCTGAGCTGGCTTAACTAACTCTCTATAACTGATTAACTATTCAGCTAACACTTAACACCTAATGCTTACTAGATACATGCTGACTGGACTAGCTTCCATCATACACGATTACTGCATTAGACTTTACATTCCCCGTCAAACTTATAGGACATGGCAGTATTGTGAGTTTGCTTCAATTGGACTTAAACAATGAGGTGGAGAGAGGCTTGGTAAGGATGTCTACTACCTGATCAGCAACAGGAATATGACAGAGAACCAAGGACTTAGCCAGAAGCTTCTCACGAATAAAATTGCAATCTATTTTAATGTGCTTGGTGCGTGCATGAAGGACTGGATTGGATGCCAGAAAGGTGGCACTAAAATTGTCACAGAGAAGTAAAGATGGACGAGACAAGGAAACATGAAGCTCTTTGAGAGGAGATTGAAGCCACTGAAGTTCAGAAGTGGCATTGGCTAGAGCTCAGTATTCTGCTTCAGTACTAGACCTAGCCACCACTTTCTATTTGCCAAAACACCAAGACACAATGCTAGAACAAAGGAAAAGCACATGACCACTTGTGCTTCTTCTGTCATCAGGGCATCCTGCCCAATCTAAATCCGAGTAAGCAGTGAGAGGGAGTGAAGCAAAATGGGAAAGAGTGATGCCAAAAGTAAGAGTCCCCTTGAGATACCTGAGCAATCTCTTGACTGCTTGCAAGTGTAAATCAGTTGGAGCACTCATAAACTGACATAGACGATTGACTGAGTATGCAATGTCTGGTCTGGTAATGGTGCAGTATTGCAAGGCACCTACCAAGCTTTTGTAAGCAATAGGATCAAGCAGAGAAACACCACTGTATCGAGACAACACCTGAGAGCTAACCATGGGTGTGGGTGCTGGTTTGGCTCCACTGAGACTAGTTTTATGCAGTAAGTCCAGAATATACTTAGATTAAGATAGATGTAGCTGATTTGAATTCCATGTCGTTTGAACCCCCAAAAAATAATGCAATTGACCCAAATCCTTTTAGGAAAAAGTAGCATTAAGAGAAGAAATAAGAGACTTGAGAACCTGCAAATTTGAACTAGTAAGGATGATATCATCCACATACTCCAACAGAAAAATAACATGACCTGCAGAGTGAAGGACAAAAAGAGAATTATCTGAATAAGTGCAGTGAAAGCCCCAAGCCAAGAGAGTGGACTTTAACTTGTTGAACTAAGCTCGAGGAGCTTGTTTTAACCCATAGAGTGCCTCATTTAGTTTGCACACATGATGAGGCAAGTTGGGGTCTTCAAAACCAGCAAGTTGCTTCATGTATACCTCCTCATGCAGATCACCATTAAGAAAAGCATTATTAACATCAAGTTGTTGAATAGGCCATCCATAAGAAAGAGCAATAGTGAGAATAACTTTAATAGTTGCAAGTTTAACAACAAGGCTAAATGTCTCAAAGAAGTCAATACCATAGCTCTGTGTGTACTCTTGAGCAACTAACCTGGCCTTGTACCTCTCGACTGTGCCATCTGGTTTGTATTTCAATTTGTAAATCCACCTGCAGCCAACTATGTTCTTATTGGCAGGAAAAGGTACTAGGTCCTAGGTGTGCGTACTCTGTAAAGCTTGAAACTCAGCATGCATAGCCTCAACCCAGCAAGGAAATTGACTAGCCTGTCTGTAAGTAGAAGCTTCTGATAGTGGCAGCGAGTGTTTAGTGGTATAAATTTCCTCTAGCAACGAGGTTATTTGTTCAAACTTCTCTAAGTTTCTACAATCTCTGGTTTCCTAAGAGCTAACAAGAAACTCTCTGAAACTAGTTTTACAAGATCTCACCAATAACTCTTTTCACTAATTTCCTAAGAGCTAACCAAAAACTCTTTTCATTTGACAAAAAAAGCAGAGGTCACACCCAGATTTCTCACAAGAAATCTATTACAATAATCCCAAAAGACGTAGCCCCAAAAATAACAACTCTAACCAGAAATATTACAAGAAGTTACAGAGTTGACAGAAAAGTATGAAGTTGGTTGTATGATAGAATATGATTCTTGCTTGATAGCTTCTCTTTTCTCAAATTTTTTCTTCTTACTTTCTAGACCTTGGGTCTTCAATTTATAGGAGTCTAGAGGAAGAAGATGACCGTTTGAATTGTAGACAGACTCCTCAATTCATGGCTGTCAATTTATGCTATTTTAGGAATCATTTTATTCATCCTTGATTTATTTCTTAATATAGCTCCTCATTTGAAAAACTTTCTTTTATATAATTCCAACAGCTCTTTTGTAATTGATTGCTTCCAAAGTCTACTCCTTTGATTGATTGATATTTTCTCTGGCATATTCTTCAAAATTTAAAATATCTTTAGACTTTCACTGCCAGGACAACATAAGAGATCTTTTGTGAGGAACCAGTTCTGTATGAGATTCTTCTTCTAGACCCAAGAGCATTACTAACATGTTAAATAACCACTTAAACACACAGGTTAAGGTTAGTAATAATTAAGGTCATTTGTTATTATCAAAAATATAGTTGGAGAACCGTAGACTCAACAGATATATGCTCAAAGATTCATATTATGCGTTGCACGCTTACCTTCCTTTTCTAATTGTATAATGCTTGTTGCTTATTCTGTGTTTGCACACATCAAATAAGGACCCAAAGGGACTTGGTCTATGATTGAAATTGGTCATTTTCAAAATCTAAGATAAGTGGGTGCTTTCATTTCATTTTTGCATCATTTTGCAAAATAAAAGGTTCCAATGGCCTATTTACTTTCCAAAAAACTCTAATTTCTCAAAGGCCTAGTCTCTCTCTCTTTCTTAGTTGCTTGGGCTCTCTGCCATTCTTCTACTTGTTTTAGGCCGAATATTTTCAAAGCAAATTATGCAGACTGTAATCCCATCTAATGGGTATGTAGGTATTTGATGAAAAGCAAATCAAGTCCACCTTTCAAATAACTTTTTCAATTTATCATAATTACTTATTTTCAAGAAAAACAACACAAAAAAAATTTTGCTCTAAAGCCTCTTTCTCACTTAATTTTGGTTTTAAGCCACACTTTTCCTAGTTGTTGGCTCTATACCACTAAATGACTCTGTGTGGTCAACTTGTTACTTTCAAACCCTTTTAAGAACTATACTGACTTTTAAGAACCCGGTTTTGTAAATATTTATTTTCTCTTCCTTCATTTTACTTTTTGATCAATTTCAAATAGCTTTTAGATAAGTCCACATAGTAATAGCTTTTGCCACCCATTGGCTCTCCTTACTTCTATTAGAGAGGCACTAAAATCAACTTGGGACATTTCTTCTATTTTTAAATATTTTGTGCTTATTTTCATTTATTATTTTCCTTGTTTATCTTTACATATGCATCCTAGTTTATTTTGGGATAAAAGAATATATTGTTGGCCATAATCGAGTTAATTTGTACAATTAGCTTATGGTAACTATTCTTTGAATGGGTGTTTAGGGTGTCTAACACTTTCTCTACACATAATTAGACTCTCGAACCCTTTTTGGTTGGCAGACCAATTTTTTTAAAAAAAAAAAATCAATTGTCCCCCTATTTCCTAATACAATTGGTAAAAACTCTAGTTTTCTTTGAAAACCACATTATTTTCTTAGTCTGTCATCTACATCGTGGATTCTTGCTAGATATGTTGTGACAATCAAGAAAAAAGTTCTAAGTTTTTAAGAGATGATGGTAAAACTAAAATAAAATTTTAGTGAAGATCCCTTAAAACTTTGGGAGAATGATAAAGCAAGAGCAAAAATTGAATTTATAGATCTAAAAAGGTGATTAGTGTAAAATCTATAACCTTTATAGGTCACATGATATAGAAGAATTCAAAGAGCAAATAGGTGAACTCCTTAAGAAATGACTAAATCAACTTTCTAAGTCACCTCATAGCTCACCAGTTTTCATGGTCGGAAATTATTCAAAAATCAAAAGAGAAGACTCGAACAGTCATAATTGCAAGTAGTTGAGAAATTTAAAGAACGTGGAATAATTTTATAAGAAAAAAAAGTTCTTAATTAGAATTAACTTTAGAACAAGAAAAATTTGAAATGCAACCTCATATGCTTGAACCAATTACCTGATATAATAGAAGACAAAAAGCAACTACATCCTTGGATGCTTAACATATGGAGATAATTTCATTAAAAGATTAGCAAAATTAAAGAGTCCTCTACAAGAAAAGCTTAAGTTGGTGTTTGGTACAAGGGATCTCATTTTCCCATTTTTAAATAGTTTCAAGGAAAATGATTGTTGGGAACCCTATCAAAATGTGTTTGTTTAGCACTCAACTTTTTTTAGAATACTTTGTGACATTCTCATCAAAATTTTGACAACATGCTTAGTTCAAGTGCTACATTCCTAGGAAAGCAAGCTACTTTTTGAAAAATGCCCTGACTAAATTTGCATGAACAAACCCCACCAAAAAATGGAAAAAAAAAATGAAGAACAACGAGCTTCCAAAAGCCAATCGAAAATTGAAGAAGAACAGACGAACAACATCAATTTAACAAGAAAAAAAGGCAAAGAGTAGAACGAGACAAATGAGGTTACTCCATATATAGAAAAGCAAAAATCTTGTATTGACAACGTAAAGACTAATCTAATTTAGTATCTATTGGAACAAAACCTATAACAATAAATTAGACCCATTAAGTAAGCTCAGGTGCTGAGTGGGCAACGGATGCCTAGTCCTAAACCTACATGCTCAGGCAGAAACAGCTAAGGAACCAACCACTTGGACTGTTGGAGTCAAATTCCACAAAAGTTTCAACTTGTAAGGATAGAAAGCTCAAGCTGCTCGCAAGAGAACATTTTAGTTTCAAAGCTTCCACTTCACTGCCCATGATTGAGACAAAAACCGTCTCCCCTTCATCAGAATCTCAAACACTTTAAAAAACACTTACTTTAAGCCAGACCCTGATGGAAGTGTATGGTCTAAACCACCAGGGACAAACACAGGAAGCTGATTTGAGAGTGAATCCCTTTTATATCTAGATTCTAGGAGTAAATTGGCTGCTACCCTGTCTTGGGACTCCGTTGAGCCTAAATGTCTTTCATTTTTCAAACTGTCCTTAACAGGGGCACTCAAGAGTGGGCCGCCAAAGAATATAGAATCTCCAGTATACATCAGCTTCTGTGCTTGCTGCACTGAAGAACTGAGGCTAGAAGAAAACTCTTGAGGAGGAATCTCTGGCCTTCTAATTCTACTGCTAGTTTCAGCTTTTAAATTTGGCAATTCCGTGCGCATGGATGATCTGTTTCGAGCCTCTGAGGCCAATAAAGGAACAGATACATATCTCCCGGCTTCTTGATCCCAAACAACAGATGTCCGTTTCACATCTCGTACAAGAGAAGTACTAGAAGCTGAAAGCAATAATGGATCATTACTGATTCCCTTCTGTGTCATTCTTCCATCAAATCCCAAAGAAGCATTGGACATTGGGTTATTAACATTTGAGAAAGTTGCTTTAGAAGTTAAAGGACGGTCAGCTACCAAGCTGGGCATTGAGGTACCTGCACCAAAGCCACCTAAACCATGACCCTGTGGAAGAGGGCTTAGTGTGACTGCCTCATGAACATGGCTTGGACTGCTGAAGCTACTCATACTTTGAGTTCCAGTTTCATACTCATCACGACTACCTTGACTAGGAGCAATAGAATTTCTTACTGGAGATAATCTAAGTTCATTCTTGATTTCTTTATTTGCTCCAGTCTCTGTGCTCAAACTACTCCTCATGCTCACGTTGCCACTAGAACTGAATTCTGGATCTGGTAAATTGCGGTTATCTACTGGTCGCAGAACTGAAGAAGATGCCCTGGCTTTGGCTGCTGCTCTCATGGCCTCTTGCGAATCCAACTTAGCAAGCTTCCAAGCACTTATACGAACAGGCCTTTTGGGTACCTTTAGGCCTCGTTCTGCAATCCCGGTGGCATCTGGATCAACAGTTGACGGTACCATTCCAGGCTCCAAGTGAGGCACAACTTCATCCTGAAACCCATGTTTAAGACAAGACCCAGCATTCAAGTTAGAAATACTTTAAGAACCAAAACAACATTTATCCCTTGTCATAAATAACTCAGACTGGAGTAAACAGCAGCAATTTTGCATAAAAAATCACAAGATTTATCAAGTCAAAATATTAAAAATATATATGGATACAAAAAACATATATGGATGAACACCCATAAGAATTTTATTTGGAAAATGTGATAGGATTACAATTACCATCATGTTCAAGCTTTCTACAAGGATGAGATATAACCAAGTCCTACTTAAATCCAGTCAAGACCTCATTAATGATAATTAAATATACATTATGGATTTCCCTTATTCTTTTCCTTCTCTCTGCTCTCCTCTCTTACTTAACCTGCTAAGACACTCACAGAAGTAAAAAAAAAAAAACAATAATAATTTTAAGGGAACTAGCTATTCTTTAGATGGATGCAGACTTTTAGCAATAACATTCATAAAATCATGACATAAGAACTGAGAAACTGATAACAGCAAATCACTGTCCTGTTAAATTATTTAAGCTAACACAAAACAAAAGTCTCATGATATTCTGCTTTCAATAGTCCTTGTAAATCTTCCATAAGGAGAGCAAAAAAGTTTTTTTTTTTTTTTTTTTTTTTTTTTTTTTTTTTTTTTTTTTTTTTTTTTTTTTTTTNTTTTGGGAAATACTTGGAAGTCTGCTTTCAATAATGCTTGGAAATACTTCAAGAAGATACCTTGAGCAACATATAAGGGCCACAGAGTGCAATAAGTTTTTTTTTTTCCCTTTATTTGCTTGCCTTCATCCTTTATAGCAATGTTAGACATCCACCTTACCCCAGCCCCCCCTCTTTTCTCTTGGATAAAAGAAGAATTTTATTGAAGAGAAAGAACAGTGCAGGATTAGGAATTCTCTTTAAAGCAAACAGAAAATAGAAAGAGAATGACAAGAATACACAAGAACATCGGCTCAAAAGAGCCTTCCAATCAGGAATCAGTAGTTAAAGTCTTTCATAAAAACAAAACCAAACAAAAGAACAAACAACAAGAAGTTTCCAATTAAGTATTATGTGTCAAAGACTCAATTCAAAATTACTTTGAACTGCAATGAGCCTTATGAAATTAATGCAAAGAAAAGGGTTAAAAGGCATAACCTCAGAATAAAAGTAATTTCCAATAAGATTAAATTTGGATAGAGGTATGATCGTAATACTCCACAGGTTATATCAGTTTCTTTAATTATAAGTAATAATCACTGTCATTAATGTATGTGCTCCAAATTTAAATAGCAGTAGTATAAAGATCATAATAAAAGAAAAATTATCTGAAGATGGTTTTCAATTGACACTTAGATCATATTCTATTACGTATTAGACTGGAAGATTGGCATATGTAACCTCAAAGTTAGCTTTTCTGGCCAAATTTAGTTAGAAGTTCCATACTCCTGGTCCTAGTATATTTAAAATTTGATTATCTTTCTACAGACTGAAAGTTGTTTCCTTTCGCTTATGCTATAACATTGCACACACTACTACCAACAATATTCCTTTTGAATCTTAATTCTGGCAGTGCTGTGGTTTTCGTGATATTATTTTTATAAGACTCCCAAGTGTGAGCAGCAGTATCTCATCACCTATGGAATATTTGTAGACTACAGTTCTTGTTATTGAACAAGTAAAGAGAAACAGAACATCTTAGGAAGTTTTAAGTTATACAGCCTCGTGTGGCAATAATAAAATGCCAAAGATCTTTACTTTTGAAGTATGGATCAGGAGCCCATTGACACAGTCACATAGCTCCTCTCAAAGGATCTAACTTCTCTGCATAGTTGTAGTAAAATAAGAATAAACAAATCATAAAAAAGTCACTTCTAGTATTTTAATATAATTTGGCAGAACCTTTTCTTAGGTCTATCAACAAACATACAGGTAAATATAATTTAGTCCAAGTACCTGATAATCCACAAATACCCTAGGAGGGGTACACCATCCACCTTTATACTGCACACCAAACGAGCTTCCTCCACTCAATCCAGTTGTAGCAGATCCTGTAGGAGAGTAAAGCACATTTGGCAATTCTTCATCTACAGATGCCCCTGCAGGTGCTTCACTCATGGCCCTCATTGCTACTACATACTCATAGGTTGTGATGCCCTGATCCAATATGGGAAAAAGGGTAGCACTGAGTACTTCTCTATGTAATTGTGAGAAAGCTGAAATTATGGCCAAAACAAAGAAAGCTAAAATTTTACAACTGATGTCCAAATTTCTGCAACGAAATGAAACATCTCTGAACTTTTTTTAAGAGGAGACTGAAATGCATTTTCTTTTCCTGTAAAAGAGATTTTATTATTGAATACAACTCATTTCCAAGGCTCTTCCAATTGAAGAAAACCTTTTATGAGACGCCACCATATAGGCCTACCATCTCTTAGAATTTCCTCCACCAAACCAGAGTAGCAGAAAGTAGAGCACCATGGACAAAGGAACAGAAAATAGAAAGCAATAAAATGGAAAAACAACCTTAGATTCTCAGCTACTGACCTTCCTGATTAGTATCATGTGGAAAAAGAAAAGTTCACCCAAAGGCACACAAGCCAAAACAGAAACTGCAGTACAGAGAGCCTACACAAAATGAATTAAGCATCACAACAAAAATTCTAATGTACTAAATAACAATAGATTGCCAAACGCCAGATTTGCTATAAAACATATAATAGAAGAAATACCACAACAGTCGCAAATGGAGGACGAGAAAATCCATTTCCAAGCCTATCAATAATTTCAGATTCCATGCCTCTCTTGTTAACAAAGAAACGCACTAGAACAGCAATACCCACTCCTGCTTCAATAACAAGCTGCAACAGACAGAGAACAAGAACAATAAAAGTCACTACTAGTTGCCAAAATAAAATTTCTGCATTTAAGGGATCAAGCATCTATACAAATAAATATACATACCCAAACAAGACTGAAGGCCATCAGAGCAATAAAAGTAACATAATTTTTGTGACCCACACAATTGTTAAGCCACTGCAGCAATGTGACATACCAAGTGAAGCACATAGTTAAAAGAGGAAATAATAAAATATGCTAACACCAAAAATTAAACTATACTGCAAGATGTGTGTATTCACTGACAACCTGATAAACATACCCGACAATGGTGATCAAAGCCATCAACACACTTATCACAACTTCTACAATGTTTACTAAACTTACGAACCTGCAACATAGGAAACAAGAAAAGAGAATTCAAACCAGTAAAAGTGATTCTTGGAGTGAGAAGTGTATATCTAAGATGAGATGATAGGTCTCCAAGGGCCTCCCATTTGCTTTTATATGGAACTATAGATGTTTATAATGTCAAAGAGAAGATAATTCAGCTCAAATTGGGCCTCCAATGTAACAGGAGACAGGAACTTCCAGAACTAGATAGTGAAGGAATCAATGATTCCTAATAAAGGAGAAGATATAGATCAAATGCTGCTAGGCTAAAATATTAAGATATGTCATTTGCAAATTAATATTAGTTGTTCTCCACACATACAACTGCAAAAGTTCTAAGCAAACTGCACAACCTATTTATTATTACCATTGAAGTCCAATAAATTGGCTTTGCAGATGGATATAACAACTGAAATTTCGATGTATGTCCAGTGACCATTTCCTAGTTTATTCTAACCTAGTTAAGCATAGATTCTTTCTTCATTAGGCCCAAATAGATAAATCGGTGTATAACATCGTGATCTTCTGCATGAAATGGTTCCTGATCAGAAAAAGGAGTGTTCTTATAAAGCAGGATGTAACTTGAACATAGAACAACCAAATATATGGGCTACAACTTAAAGAATTCAAACTTCATGGTCAATATTTTTACATTGATGGATTGAAAAGATAATGGTGATATATATTTGCAAAAGGTGTTACACCCTGAACCTTGAATGATTAAAAGGGTATTCTAGCACCCAATTCATCAAATCAATGCAAAACCAAATATCTTGAGGAAACCAATCCAATTACAATCTTCATTACTCCTAACACCATTAGACAGTGTGGTAAATATATACCAAACCCTTATCACAAGCAACGGAAAATTTGATTTATCTTTGAAGTTGCATCATAAACTTCAAAATTAAAATACTCAGGTTTTATAAGGGGAAAGTGATACAATAAGAGGAGCTATCTGAAAAGTGGGTTTTGGTTAACATGAACATAGGGATTATGTGCCATGTTTAACTAGGAAAAATCCCCACATGAACTATTGAGATTGACTTACAAGAACATTACAATGGAATGGTTTCTTATTGTAGAATTCTACTTAAAAGTTATAGATGTTTTCTAGTGTGCTTAAAGGAGTACCATCTGCAATTTTGTATGGAGTTCTTTTCAGAGATTTTAACCAAGAAAAAATGAAATTTAAGAGCAAGGACAAGAAAGCTTTTAATAAAACTTGATTTTTATTCAACTACAGAATTTGAATTGGCATTTCTCGCAAGTTTTATTTTATCAAGTTTATTCAATCTATCAAGGTCTTTCAAGTCGTAGGAGAAGGAACAGCTAAGAGTATTTAAATAATCTTAGTAAACTATTTAGAGGATCCAGTTTACATTTGAGACACTTAATTCTATTTTCCTTCTCTTGCCACCCCAACACCAGTAACTAGTTTCTATTGCTACACTTTAATTGCTTGTGTTCCACACCAATAATCTTAGCCAATATATTGGCTGTTGCCAGATAATAATCTTAGCCAATTCTTCTTCAATCAAAAAACAACACCAAATGCATGTTTGCTTTTGCTTTTGCACACACCCAAAAGTGATTCTGGTTGAGGCAAAAGCTAAAATAATCACTTTTAGGTGCTTGAAAAAGTAAACCAAACATGCTGTATATTCTCGATTTCATTAACTACCAAAAACAAAATAAAAAATTTATAAATTATATATTAAAAAAAAAAAAAAAAGCCTCTAATACTGCCAATATTCCATGACCATGAACAAGAAGACGATAACCTTCTACCTTTTTAATTTTTTCTTTTATTTTCTTTCTCTCTTTTTCAAGATTTTCTTTCAATAATAATTTTTGAAGTTAATAAAAAGGTGGAGAAAGAAGCATCAATTTAGTTGAATGCGTATCGTATGCAAAGACAAAAAAAAAATTATTCTTTTTATTTAAAATAAAGGGTAATTTTTGACCAAGTAAAAAATAATATTTCCTATCCAATTTCTTATTTGAGGCTTACCAAACATCTAATAAGATATGTATTTATCATGTTAATATCTTATCCAAACTTAGCTTGTCACTATCTAGTTCTCTTATCCTATCCTATCATGTCTTCCCCAAAATGCGTACTTCCTTCTGGCTGTAAACTTCATATTGCCGAGCTCATAGTAAAAATATGAATGATAAGTACAGAATAATGACAATGTCACAAAATTGTAGTGATGAGGTAGCCAGTAGTGGGCTCCATTATAAGGCAAAATATGATTATAGAATAAAATTATCTAAGATTTTTTTTGCTAAGAGTATCAATCATTGACAAAATCATCATGGTGGTTCCAAAAGATAAGGCATAATATGTATGTTACTGTGATAAGTATAGATTCTGTGGTAAAAGAAACTGAAATGATACCACGTATAATCAAATTACTCAAATTACTGGGAATTGCATGAACTAAAATTGAAAAAGTAAAGTGTCATAAAGTACAATATGTTTCATGAAATCACGATGTAATACCTCAGCATTGCACAAAGTGCAGAACAGAGCATCTTCACCAGTGCCCTGCTGCTCAGCTGCTGCTTCTTGTTTACAGCAATCTTCATGTACGAACAATCCACAGAAAATTCCTCCAATTACATCATATGAACTTCTAGTATTGTGTTCTCTTGAATAATCAACTTTGCCAAGATCTTCAACTGAGCTTTTCTTGCTTCCATTGGCCATAGACTTTCTGGAAGTTGATGAGGGAGAATAAGGCTCCCCAGCAGTGATTTCACCAAGTTCAGATGCTTGGTGCTTTTCAGATAAACAACGTTCTGAATTGAACCTATTCCCCCCTCTATGATCAAACTTAGATATAATGCCAGGATCCGCAGGGTTAATTGCAGTACACCTAATGTAAAGAATGAAGACAAAGAGTGCCTGCAATACCACAAGAATGAGACAATGAAACAAGTCCTGCCTTTGATAGGTAAATAAGAAATTAAAAATAAATCAAAGGTGCCAATGATGTATTGAAGTAACTTCGTTAGGGATATAAATTTAGCAGTTTCCAAATGTAAATATAACCAGAAGAACACCTCAGTACCCAAATTCATGATGAAATTCTCACCAAATCCCACCTCCTCTTAACCCCCACTCAAATCCCTATCAACAAAATATGGGTTAGAATACAACCAGCCTCCAAATACTTATTTAATTTCAATTAATAAATCCAAATCAACCAACTACAAAACAAAATCAAAAGCATTATATTTTAAAAAGAAAAAGAAAAATATTACATAATCAATTATAGAATTAAATCAAGTAGATAGCCAAAACAGATCTTTACTCAACATATGTCTAGACAGAAATCTATCTTCAGATCAGATTCATCAGAACGTTAAGTAAGGGCAAGTGCTTAAAGGAAGTTGAATGTTGCCCGTGAGACTCCCTCTGACCTCCACTTGCCCATAAAGGGCCAAAGTGATGCCAACCCAGAAAGATCACACATCCACAGGAAACATTGCATGTTTTGGGCATCCTCCAAGTTATAGTCAATTTGGATCATAGTTATCAATATCGGGCAATACACGATAGGTATCGCACGATATGTAGCGCCTAAAGAAAAAAGGAAAAAGATAGTATCGCAAGGTGTATTGAAAATCTGGAAATTATAGTACTATATAAACTGTGTATCACACAATACTAGAGTATCCCCTGTATCGTCAATATTTCCCAACCTTGAGATTTCAAGGAATTTTAAAAGTCACGCAATGGAACACTCCTTAGTAATTTGGTAACCAACAGCCACGCTCCCTTATTTGCAATTGTACAAGGTTCGGACTCTTCTCCTACCTGTGATGCTGTGACCAAGAGATTGCAACTGCATTTCGTCGCTGCTATTGTTTCTGGAATCCAGTGGCTGGTGGAGCACAAGGGACAGAGAGTTCAAACTTCAAACTCAGACTGATTCTTAGAGAGAGAGAGAGAGAGGCAAATAGGTGAATCAGATCTTCTGGCAGTTGCTAGTTGCTCCTTGCAAGCAGCAGCTTCCCGATTCGAATTGCGAAGAAGAAGAAGGAGCTATTCTTATATGCTTTTAGGTTACTGTCGTTCTGATAGTTCATAGTGGTACTGGTAATTTTTATTTGGGTAAAGACTGAATGCAGGACACCAACTAACTTGTGGACCTGCTTGGTTCTTTATTCGATATAATATACTTGTGGTCCAAATAGTGGGGTTGGAGCTTGAGCAAAGACACAGCCACTAGGTAATTAACTTTGGTATATTTTTTTGAATTGTGACTTAGGAGAAATGAAGACATTATCGAGAATGAAGGGGTTATTTAGTGATATTCAACCTACTCATATAGTAAAAATATAAAGTAGTATATATAATTTTTTCTATATTTTTAATTTATCAAAGTACCTTACGATACTATGATAAGCTACGATGCAATACATAAAAATTGAGAAAACCATACATACTACGATATTCTGAACTCTGGGACCTCTCTCTTGTAATCTCCAAAGTTTGCTTCAGATACATTGACACTTCTGTGAATGATTTTTCTCAAGCCACTTGACTTAATTTAGTGATATCAAGATCAAAATTATTTTCTAACTCTTGAGCTTTTTGCATCAAAAGGGATGATTCATCGGTCATCAATAACCATGCATTTTCACTCCCCAACAAAACAGACCAAAACAAAGAATTGCAAACTTATGGAAGTTTCCCAAGTCCTTCTGTTTCAACTGGAAGTTTCCAAAAACTTTTGTCAATGCTGTTAATACTACTACCAATTTAATCAATCGCACGACACCCTCAATTGTGAATGGTCAAATTCCTAACCCTTTGTTATTTCCTTCTCTATCATCCTTCCACCCAAAAATGTTTGGATGCACATGTTTTGCCCATGATATTAGATCCTAAATCCAGGATGTTGTCTTTGGAATAAGAAAATGGGTATAATTGCTTTCTGTTGATCTTGTTCGTCATCCAATCTCAGCTTATGCCAATTTCTTTAGATCTATCATTAGTATCAACCATCCTTTCCAACGTCTAACTAAAGTCTGATTTAGTTTGTACGGTGAAATAAGCCACACCTAAAAATTTCCAAGGCCTCCAATTACACACGTCTACTTGTCGCTCAAAGATGATGTGATGACACCTCATGCTATGGATGAACCTGAGTTGGATTCACCTCCTTTACCTACCTCGATGTTGGGGGTCCTATTATTAATCTTCCTATTGCTTTGAGAAAGAACAAGCACAGTTGTACTCATCTCCTTACTTATAGGATGAGGTGTATGTGGAACAAGCACCAAGGTTTTAATGCTTAGAGGGAGTTTGGGAAGGTTCAGCTGAGGCTCAGTAATTTAAAGTAATCATGAAGTTTGGGTTCAAAAGGGTGCGCATGTTTCATTTGGAAACCTTCTAAAAAAGTAATGTTGGTTGTATCTGTCAACCCTATTGTAATTACAGGCTTCGAACATGGTGTTTGTGCTCTCAAGGATTTCCACTGACCAAGTTCCAAGTAAAGGATTTAGGTGCTTAAAAATAATTTCCAGAAGTTGAAGTATTGCATTCCAAGAAGGTATATTTCTAACCCATAGAGAGTGTGATCTTGATTTGCTTGATGAGACATTGAAACTAGCTTGTTCAAGGCTAAACATTATGAGATCTTAATATAAAGCTCTCAGCAATTGAGAAGGTACCACTTACTAATCCAAAATATAATATAAGAGACTGGTTGGAGGACTTAACCATCTAATAACAAAAGCCCTGACATTGCTCTTCCAGACTTCCAATGAATGTGGAAATTCAATTATATCTTCCCCAACACCACACACCAAGATCCTTTGGTTCATATAGTGAAGTATCTAAACAGAGCTCCAAGGAAAGGGCTTTCAATACAGTGGTCATACACAAGTTAAAGCTTTCTTACTATTTGGGATAGGTTCCCCATTAATAGAAAATCTATCATAGGTTATTATGTTGTTGTTGGAGAAAACTTCATATCTTGGAACAGCAAGAAGAGGAATGTGGTAGCAAAGTACACTGCTTAGTCTTTGTATCCTGTCATGGCATAAACAACGTGTGAGCTTATGTGGATTCAACACTTCTTGACTGAAATTGAATTTGGATATCCTATGAGGGGGAAAAGATATATTGAAGTTGATTATCAGTCTGTTGAAGGAAAAGTTCACCAGAATCTTTCCTTCATTTGGGGGGCCACAATAAGCTGGTTTGTTCACAAAGGCTCTTGCTAGGACTAGAATCAATTATACATGTAACAAGCCAAGAATGATCAATATCTATGTTACAGCTTCTGGGGGAGTTTCAAGAGTAATGGGCCTTGATTTCAAGCCAGGTTTTGGATAACATGGCTTGATTTAAGCATGTACTACATTCAGTCTCACTGTATCCCCGGTATGCAAGGTCTATAAAAACACACAGAGGTTCTAACTAAGTTTCCAACTAAGCACTATTGTCTCATCTCTCTCTATCCTCTTCCCCTCACTTTCCATAAAATAAATGCTAGTGTCTTGATATGCACTCATATGTGAGCCAATCCAATTTCTTAACTTCTATTATTAAAATTTATTAGCTCATTAATGAAAGAGAAAAAGAAAATAAGTATTGGCATGCATTAGTTGAGATTGAGAGAGAGAATATGGGAGTTATTAGATAAAGGAGGTCCAGTAACTGTAAAGAAGTTGAATATATTTAAATTTGAATAACTGTATGATTAGTGGCATGGAACCTAAAGACTGGTCCTCCCATTATACAGTAAACATGATATACATTTAACTCAATATTAAATGTCAGGGCCGACTTATTTAATTCATTGTATTGATCATGTCAGGATTTTTTAAATGCTCTTAAAAGGACATATATACTTTTTACCCGAATATATATATATATATATATATATATATATATATATGTGTATGAAAATAAGAAATGTTCATTCAATATAACTACTAAACAGACTGGAAACCGTACACAAGGATATTTGGGTTAATGGTGTCATATCAGTAACACCTAATCTGCACCTAAACACAAATAAATCAAGTCATAAAACCCCCAAGACCCACCATGATGAAGCCAGCAATACAATCCAAAAGATTTAAGCTTAAACAATAAAAAATATCTCACTAGAGTGGGTAAAATTTGATATCAGGGTTAATTGTTAAATTTCATCCCTTTATTAGGTCATAAGTATTTAGAATTATTCAGTTCTGCAAGAGGTATTATGGTAATTTCCTTTTGGATTTTTAAGTCGTGTTAGGTCATGTCTATGTATGGGTTTTAGTTTGTGGGATTGTACCTTAAATAGTTTTTGCTTTAGGACTTTTATCTAAGTTTACTAGTGATTGGTTATTTAACTTGGACCTCAAGTTTGGGACTATTTGGCCCGCAAGTTTTGGGTACTCCTTTTTAAGTGATGTATCCAACTACAAAAAGGAATGAATTATCAGTTTATAAATTCTTCACAGAAGATTGTTTTCTTCTTGGTTATTTGGCGCAATCAAACCCTACATGTGATGCCCATGGGACCCTAGGTGTGATGCCTAGGTTACTTTTCCTCTTCTCAACTTCTATGTTGTTTTCTTCAAAAAATTTATACTGTCAGATCTATTTCATTGAGCAGACAGCACTAAAAAAAGTAATTGATTTCTTATTTGCATTTTCCCAAGAATCCATTAAACCCTAAATCCCAAATTCGCATGTACTGTTCTCAGCAGCCAAACAGTGCCAATTTGACCCTCAAATCTCATCCTATCGATTCTAAACCAATCTTGCCCTCACATAACCCCAATAACCCTTCAATCCCTTCTGTTTCTAACCTTAAATCCACCCAAAAATCCCTAACTTCAGCCTATTAATCCAAAACCCTATTGGTGTCCTATGTCACACCATGATTCCTGTATTATTGCACCCAAAGCTCCCTTAGCTGGGGTTAAATTGACTAGATAGCTGAATAACCAGAATTCATTTACATCTGTAGCCCAAAGTATTAGCAAAAACAGCAATTTCTTTCATGCTTCAAAAATCCACAAACAAGGGAACATGCTTCAAAATATGTTAGAAAATTATGACAGATAAAAAGAAATACTTCTTTATACAAGAAACAAAGGGACAGTTTTAGAATTTGGGCATTAAAAGAAGAAAGTCATTAACTTACAACTGGAGAGTAAATAGAAATGGAGATGTATTCCCAAATATGACCTCCAAGGAAGGGTGCAAAGAAAGCATAGAAAGCAACCACCAACAAGCAGAATACAGTGATTGCAACAACCTATCCATGTAACAACCAACAAATTTAGAAAAATAAGTTGATACCTGTAAGTGATAAACACATGTATTTCTATAATAATCAAGTCATGTCATCAAAATGCTAAACCATGAATATATCAAAAGGAAAACTGAGAACACCATATTGATGCATGCTACTAATATGTGGATACTTTTTTCTTTTTTTATGTAAGTACACAGTCCCAAACATTAAGCAGTAAATATAAATAATAGCATTGAACTTTCTTGTTTTTTACAGCCACTTTGCTCACCCTGCCTCATGTAACCTGAGTTCTTAGAGGTCAGCACCAGTTCACCTATATATTCTAGTCTCTCTCACCTGAAATTGCAAAACTTAAAATTGAAAGGGGTCTCCACTCCCAACCAACTATTAATGGACTTATAAATAGGTATTTATCTGCATCATCTTAGCTCACGCCCCTAAAGCACAGAAAAGCCAAGGAATTCTGTTAGCTAAATCCTAGTCCCTTTCTCATTCTTATCATTCATATTCAATGCAGAATATTTCCCAAGCGGAATGTAAACACTAGAGTTTCTGTGGGATGCCTCCTTCTGGTGCCACAGACATTTTTTTTATAAGGGGATTTCCTTGACTACTATGCAAAGAGACTGGAGAGCCATTTTATTTTAATATATCTCTTTCCTTTTTGCTGGTTTTTTTACACTTTACTTAAGGAGGATCTCTTGCTACTCTTTCTTTCTCTCTAATGAAAGGTCTTCTTTTATCCCCAAAAAAAATAAAAATTCCAAAGCAGAAGGTGACTGTGTTATATCCAATTCATGATGTAAACACTAAGCTTGAAGCATTGCCCATGTCCTCTTTTAGACAAGAGAAGAAGGATAAACAGAATCATCCTTTTATGCTTAATATTATCCAAAAAAGAGGCACGCTTGAAGTTCAACAGTATCCATAAATTATACTCATGAGATCACAAACTAGGATGAACAGAGACAACAATTGGAAATTCACCAATAACATAGGAAATCCATCTGCATCAAGAAAATCTTAGAAAGATAATGAATATTCAGAAAGAAAGTCTTCCATTATTTGAGACTTTATCACATTAAACAGAAATCAATTGGTGAAAGTGAGACCTAGAACCCTTTCAGAATGCAGAATTATCACCAGAATAAAGTATGCCATATAAATTCTTGAGGAGTGAACCTACATGCACTCAATGTTTATACAGATCATTAAGAGAGAGAGAGAGTATAACTTGTAGTTTCAAAAAAGGATGAGTTATAAACATGGGGAATGATAAAGAGGATGTTTTGTTTCTTCATCACTTCTGTTGGTTAAGGGAGGAGAAAAGGGAAAAGTAGCCCATCACCTATGCTCAATGCAACACAGAGAAGCAGGATAATTCACTTTATGGGATATTAAAGCCCAGCAATAACGCCCTTGAGCAAAATATACTAAAGAAAGAAGAAACAAACCATTAAATCACGTATAATGGAAAAAACCCATCTCCCTAAACACAATTTTGGGAAGATACTGAAACCAAAATTCAGAAACTAAGCCCGCTGACATTTGAAACTTGAACACTTCAAAAGAAAAAATAAATTGGTAAAAATGTGATAAATTACTAACAATATGAGCAAAATCGTTATCAAAGAACTAAAAATTAAATTTTTTGAGTAATTACTATAAATTACATTTTTAATTAATCATAGTGCCAATAATCCAAGTTTGAGTACTTCAATCACAGTAAAGTATACACAATTACAAGAATTAAGCAATAAAGATACATCATATGAAACCCCACAAAAGAAGCACGGATCATTTTCTATATAATACATTCCAGCAGGAGGCACACATCATTTAATAACTAATTCAAGCAAAACCCAGTAAAAGATTGCGCAATATATGAAAAATGGGGCAAGAACAAAAATGGTTTTTTTGGGTTTCAGTCATTTAAGTAAAAAATAACTCAAAATCTCAAGTATAGGAAGATGGGCACGTACCTGAAAAGTGTGAGCTGGTAGTTGCCACCCATGTTTCCTCACCATAGCTACTCAATTCAGAGCCAAACCCACCCGGCACCTCTCCAGCTGAGTAACGGAAGATATAGCAGAAGAAAAACAAGAGACTAGGACCGAAAAGAGAAAATCAGTGAGATAGAGGAGAAAAGTTTCCCTCTCTGGAAACCAAACCCCGGTACCACACCTCCTTTTTTCTGAAAAGAAAAGAAGGAAAATAGTAATAAATAACCGGACACTGCCAAAAAAAAAAAAAAGTATACGTATTGGATTCAAGTTGTCATTTGTCATTTTAATATGCTAAAGGGAAATATATTCTCAATTTCTAAAGTTAGGAGAAAAGCATTTAAGTGCTTTTAAGTAGGTACTTATTATACGGATAAAATTATTAAAATATTATTTGATATAACGTAATTATTTTATTTATATATGTAATTATTTTATGTTGTGTATGATTATCATGTTTAAAAATAAATAGTATAATATTATATATAAGTAGAATAACTATGTAGTACTTAAGAGAATTTTGGTCTTTTAATTCATGTGGCCAGCATCTACTTTGAACCTCAATTTCTTTAGCACTTAAATGTCTTTTTTCCTTGATTTGAAACTTGGGAATAACTTTCCATAAAGAAACTGTCATTTGTCTATTTAATTTGGATTTGAGTAAGGAGGCTTGTATTTTTGGGAGGTAGTGCTACCCCACCTCATATTGAGGGAGTTTTTGGTGGGATCTATGTCTTGAAATTTGTGTCATTGTGAAAATTTTGAAAAATTGAATTACACAATATGAATTAAATTTCAAATTACAGTTGACAAAATTTAAGTTTAATTTTGTTAAAGAAAATCATTTTTTTGCATTATTTTTTAATATTTTTAGCAGTTTTTATGTGTTGCTCTGTTTATACATTTTACAACAAACTAATTCTTCTGATTCACACTAGGTGACTTTTTTTTTTAGATCTTCACAATAATAGAAATTTCAAAGGGTGGGTTCCACCAAAAGCCTTCAATGAGGAGGTTAGGTAGCACTACTTGTTTTAAACATAGGGTAGCTTAGCAGCCATCTTTGAGTAAAAAATATGTTCAGCCCCCTTTGAGTAAAAAATATTTTTAGTCCTTAACAGATACTCGTAAAATTATTTGGGTTCTTAAAATATTTTTTTGTACCAATTAAGTCCTTTAAGGTCAATTAGTTGATCAAAATGATCCTTGATTTAATCACTTGGGTACTTGAAAATAACCATTTTGATCAACTAATTGATCTTTCAGGAAACCAGGTGATGCAAAAAAAAATTCAGAATCTTTTAAGGGATAAAAAAAAAAAACTTCTCTTTGAATTTTTATTGTGATTTGCAAGAAAATCACTAAAATTTTCTACTTTATTTTTCTACATTATTTAGAGCCAAGAAAATTTAAGTGTTGTTCTTAGCATTTCAAAAATATCATAGGTTATCTAATTATTCTATTTATATTTGACATATCTTAAATATTATAAGCACATACTTAAACTTAAAAACTAAAATATGAATAAAATAACTACATAGCCTAAAAAATATTTTGAGATTTTAAAGTATATACCACTTACAAAAAATACAAGTGCATTTGCTAGGAATTAATTTGGGGATTTTTTTTTATAACCCAGTACAATTGGGGTGGCCCATCCTTGCTAAAAAAGTCATGCTATTAAAGCACCTGCAGCTATAATTTTGGGTAGAGGAGTGCTTTGAACTTCCCTTTTTGTCAAAGCGAAACCTTGAAGTAAATCACTAAAATTTTCAATTTTTATTTCCTAGCTCAAGAAAAAAAAAATCGACCCACGGACAGTGTAAAATAATTATACACAATTATTGAATCAAGTGTTGTCATGTATTAAATAGTATTTTAAAAATCAGACCAGACTGGGTAGTTTGACCGATTCAATCAGTGCCCAGTCTGAATTCCAGTTCGGTTAGAGAGTTAAACCGTTAGAACGGTTAAATTGGAGTGAACCAATGTGAATTGGTGAAAATCAATGAACTGGTTCGATTTTACATAACCATATGGTTCATTGATTTTTTTTTTCAAAATTGCATCATTTTGAAGAAAATTTGAAAACATTCCACCAAGGGATTCGAACCCCCTTCCTAAAAGAAGGGGATAAAAGGCTTAAACCATTAAACCAATATTTCTTTTGTGAATAAATTTGCATTATAATTTACTTATTCACATTTAAATTATATAATGGGTAAATATTAACCATAAGATGATTCGAAACCTCCTTCCAAGAAAGAGAAAAGACATTTGTCACTTTATTAACTTTAATTTTATTAACAAATTTGTATAAAAATATATTTATTATAACTTAGAATATACAATAGGCACATTAAATATTATATTTATATAAAAATTATATTTATGACGTCATCGGTTCGACCATTTTGTCCAACCGGTTCAACTGATGCTTATTCTCTAAAATGGTTCACTTACCAATCTAATTTTTAAAATATTGGTATTAAGTGTGTGTTTGAATTAGATATGAAAAATAAATTTTGTAAAGATTTTGGTTAGAATAATTTATGGAAGAGAACCAATTTTATATTTGGATATGTTGTTTTTAGAAGTGGTTTTGTAATAGAGAAAATTGCTTGTAGGTGTCAAATAATTACAAAGAAAAAAAAGGTCCGAAATGATAAAATTAGGGTGATAAAATCTTAAGGTAGTTAGATAAAAATTCACTCAATAGTAACAAAAGAGATTTAGACTAGAATCAACAGCTCCAAATTTTCGCTTATGTGGATAAATATCAACTTAATCAAAATGCTTAAGTTCATAAGTCTTGATCAAATTCAAATATTATATATCACATATATTTATTTCTATTCAATGTGAGACTTTTATATATACTTCATATTACTTAACACCCGTATCATTTACAAGTGCACATTCTTAATATGAATATAATCGTACTTAACTTTTAATTTTTCTTAGACTCCAAGTATTTGATGGAAATCAAATACTTGCTCACTTAGAGATTTAATTGCTAAAAATATGATGAAATCAAATTAATAAAATTACCAAGTAATTAATATGAGCCAAATCCCAACATTGAGAATGGTGAACAAGGTCGTGCTGCTGTAGCCAATAACAGTTTTCTCAAAATTGATTTTGAGGCTTCAAAAGCTGTTGGAGGGGTTTCTAGAAGGTAAATTTTATAAAATTCATCATTAAATTGTGACGATGCCAAATCTGAGTTAAAGGTCAGAAAGATTAATGAGGTTGGACCAAGAGTATATTAATTGCACAGTAACAAATGAACTAAAAGTCTGGTGGTGATACCCAAACTCCGAAGCTTAAGTCAGCATAGTCCAAATTAAAGAGGGTAGTAAACGTTAAGGGAAGCAAAAATTCGTATATCTATTGCTGAGAACTATTTATAAAGAAGGATTAAAGGGTATGACAAGAATATCCAAAATTGAGATTAATTTGATGATGTGCGTCTTTAGTAAAATATCCCTGAAAGTAATGAGCCAAAAAATTGGGTATCTACAAATTAAAAATTTCCATGCTACAAATCATGCTATTAAAATTTCATAAATTCTAAAACTTAAACAGTACTCCATTGCATTGTTGGGATTCTTAAAAGTACAATAATCACTAATCTTCAATTTTTATTTCCTATATATATAGAATTTAATTTTGATCCAGCACGAAAAAAAAAAAAAAAGCTATTCTCAGAGTGTAGAAAAGTTATAAACAATGATCGAATTAGGTGTTGTCATGTATTAAGTGAGTGTTTAATTACTTGTGAAAAATAAATTCTTTAAAATATTGATTTGGATGGAATCAATTTCTGAATCTGAAGAATTGATTGGGAGAGAATCGATTTTATATTTGATATTAATTTTAGGAGTGTCAGTTTAATTCATATTAATTACGGTGCTGCTACTAGTGGGACCACACTCGTCGATCTCTTTTGAAGCCTCTTGGCCGATGCTTCTGCTGTAGTTTTTGTTAGGCCTTAGTTTTTCCTTCTTTTTATCTTAAGTACCAAAAAGTGTATCAACAAATAGTGACTAATGANAGTACCAAAAAGAGAATCAACAAATAGTGACTAATGAGCGCCCGTTTAGATAAATAATTTATTTAAGTGCTCATGTAATATAAAATACCCAAAAAGAAAAAAAGTAGAAGTAGAAATTGCCATAAATCTCATACAGAGCAATAATTTTATGTATTTTTTTATATGAAACAATACTTTTATTTTCAAATTATAGTTTTTTTATTTTTGCTACTAAAAAAAATAGCAACTAAGCAATACTCACTAATGTCAAAGCCACGTGTCTTTTTCTTATTTATTGTTTCTATGTAGTATGACATACTGTAATTATATAGAAAATAGGTAAAAAACCTCTTCTACTCTTAAATAAAATATAGAGCTTCCTACCCATTTGGTTCAAAAGAACCATATAATAAATGCAATAGCCACAAGACTTCATCTCCAAAGTAGAAGTAGAAATAACCAAACGGCTTATAGCCGAATGATATTGAGAATGAGTTTTGTGTTCAAATTTAGAATTATAGCCAAAATACCCAAAAAGAAAAAAAGTAGAAGTAGAAATTGCCATAAATCCCATACAGAGCAATAATTTTATTTATTTATTTATATGAAACAATACTTTTATTTTCAAATTATAGTTTTGTTATTTTTGCTACTGAAAAAAATAGCAACTAAGCAATACTTTTTTTTTTTTTTTCAAATTATAGTTATTTAGATACAATTAATGTTTGAATGTAAACGAATTAACTCCAACATCCTTTCCAGCACATTGTGGAACATCCTCCATCACTTTCGCTTGACCTTTGGGATAATAAATCCCTGTCCTTTCATGTGGAACCCAAAGGTTATTATCGTTTTCACCCATATAGCGCTTGTTCTTCTTCTCCTCCACCTCCAAATTTGTTGACTCGAGTATTGAATCTGCAGAAGAGCTTTTCTTGTGGAAGTTTTTCCATATCATTTGCCTGTGTTAATTTGCAGACAAGGTTATGAAAGTAAAATATGCAAAATGTTAAGAAAGTAAAAGTAAAATATTTGAAATAAAAGAAAAACGTTGTATTGATTTTTATTTGAGATTTTTACTTTGATTTGCGAAATATATTCATTTTTTTTTTTTGTCTACAAGTGATTACCCAACGGTAGTAGCATATCCCCTCCTATAATTTCATCTCACTTGGTTTAATGAAATTTGAACATTGGACCTCCATGACAGAATGTGTAGTGCTCAACCATTGAGCTGTCTCATTATTGGAGACACCAAATATATTCATTTATCCTCTAAGTATAGGATGGAAACATTATAAGGCAAACTAAAACACATGAGGATTCAATTGGGAAAAAACCTAGATTGCTCTGTATGAGATTTATTAGGCAAAATACTCATTCAGTTCCAACTAAAACACATGAGGATTCAGTTGAGGGAATAAACTGAGAAATTCTATGATTTTTAAGGACCCAAAACTTGTCATAATTATAAAATTATATATTAGTCGCAGTGTATTCTTTTGAGTTCAGAATCTGTTCTTTTTTTAAAAAAAATAAAAATTAAGGATGTTAGAAAAATTCCCATTTAAAAAGCCATTATAATGGTGAAAAATTTAGATAATTTCAAGGAAATCTCATATTCAAATTTCAAATTTCATATTTCCAAGTTTCAAATTTGTGTAAACTGTCCTGTTAAGTTTTTGTCCACTATTTGGATGAAACCCTTATCATGTGCACTATAATTTACATATCCACTCAAGATTTCAAAAATTTACCCCTTCAGGTTTTGAAAATATGCAAAAAAATTCCCTTAGTGACATATATAGGTTTTGTCCAAATAATCGATGGAATCCTAACGTAGGGGTTTGCAGGAGTTTCAAACCCTAGATGGTTAAATGCCTAGTTAGTAAGGACAGAAGGGTAAATTCATGGCTCAGAGTTGAAGAGGATACCATGCAATTTACTATATATGTAACATAATTGGTATGTTTTGTGCACTTTTTTTTAATCATAACGGTTACCTTGAAAAGCTTAGGACAACGCTGCATAATTTTATTATCTTTTTTCGTTACATAGGAGTACAATGCTCAAGGGAAAGAGGAGGGGGGAAGTACACGGTGAGTATAGAACCCTCAAATTTTTTGTTTTTACATGTAGGATGCCATGTATTTGCCATATAGGCAGTTGTAATACAATTTGTGTACTATTGTCTATGTAAGATGCCACATATGTGATTTCCATTAGTATTTTTTACGGGGTTAGAATTTGGAACAACATTGATGCAATTTGAAAACATTTGGAACTAAATGAGTATTTTGCCTAATTAATTTATACTCCAATACCAGCAATTCAAACCACAAAAAGAAAAAATGATAATTTCCTCTTGCATTCTGCGATCACATGCCAAAGCTTATTTACTTTGCTGGTTCCACGTGATGAAGAATCCAGTATTGGATGAAGAAAAACATGAAAATGTCTAACAATTGAATATTATCCCAAATTAAAAGAGTGACATTTGAATCACAATAGGAGTATATGAGGCTGGGTTTATGGGAGAGAGCATGAACTTCACCATTATATAAGCACAAACATTGATGGATAGAACATAGAACACACACACACACACATATATGAAAATCAAAGCGTTCAACATAAGAAAGAAAGAAAAAAAAGTTGTCTTTGGGGTATTTTTATTTACACATTAGTTATTATCACGTTATTTTCACACTAAGCATATATGATAGCATTTAAATTTAATTGAACTTACTTAAACTTCTTTAATAAAATTAATTATACACACAATTTCATATAGTGTGAAAGAAACATTAATTCTGTATGAGGTGACAAAAAAGTCATTGAACAACTTCAAGCATATAAAAGGTTTTGACTAATGAAAATAATTTTCTTTGAATGTACTAGGTCAATATAGGACGTGCGCCCTTAAGATTATTCAGACAGTGATTTAATATATGCATGTGTAATAAATGTGTAAAATAATTTTGTAAACATATCACCACTCTTAAAATACAATAGAAATGAGGTTATTAGGAATTAGAGACTCAAAAATTTGAATGATATATTGCTACAAAAGTTAAAGAAAGAGATAAGAAGATGAAGGGCAATTAAAGTTCTTACTTGAAAACCTTGGAGTTCATTGTTTGTGCGCCTTTCACAAATGAATTAGGAGCCATCTCTAACTTTCTTTTGGGAAAAGATTCAGATCCACAAGACTATACAATATGTGCATATAGTTTTGTGTTTTTATATATGCAATGTATGAGTGTCGTTTTGTGGTGGGGTTATCCGTTTATCTTTATATATGCGTGTCGTTTGTGGTGGGTTTATCCGTTTCTCTCTTCCCAATGAGGATGGAGGATGGAGTATGGACCATGTTAGCATAAATCCTTGTCCTTCTCGCTATCTCATCTGCTGCTGCCTATTCCTTCCTTCCTTAATAAGTTGTAACATTAATTGTTATGGTCCATTGGAAACTAGTTTCTAGATTGCATAAGAATCTCGCTCAAGCATCCCAAGTGAGAAGATTATTTGAGTTAAATATATTTTTTGTTTCTGAATTATTTTTTAAATATTATTTTAGTCTTTGATTAATTTTTTATGTCACTTTAATCTTTAAATAATCATTTTATCTACTAAATCAGTCATTTAAGTGATCATTTTTTATCTTATGAAGGATTGATTTAGCGTGTAATATAATTATTCAAGAATTAAAATGATATAAAAAATAAATCAATAACTAAACTGAGATTTGAAAAATAATTTAAGGACTTATTTTATGGATTAGCTGCACCTAATTATTGTTGAGGAGAAAGTGAAGGATTGATTGACACATCATCAGCAAATCAAAAGAGGATAACTTTAACTATGTCCAAAACTCCTAAAAAAACAAAAGAAAACTATGTCCAAAACTCAGCCGAAAGTTGTACTAAAAAATACTTAAAGTCAAAATTGTGGTTAATCCTATTTACCAACTCTCATAATTTTTTTGGCATGATCTCATCAATTACTCTAATTGCAAATTCCCTTTTTCTTTTTTTCAAATTGATAATAATAGCCTCTAATCTTCTTTTATTATTTGTAACCTCCTTATAGTAAAATAATGCTAAGTTAATTCAAAACTAGGTAGAATTAGATAGGATAGAGTAGTACAAACTTATAAATTACTGAAAGAAAAACTTATGTCCTATTATCTTTATTTCTTATATATATACTAAAACTCTCATGCAATGACATGCAACTAACATAATTAACATACAATTATTTAATATGAATTTTTTTGGCTAATGATATTCAATAGGCTTAATTGTAATTTTAATCTCCTTATTTTGATAAAGTAAACAATTTAGTCTCTCTTCTTTAAAAATGAATCATTTAAACCTTTTATTTTGACAAACGTTGTATTTTTAGTCCCTTCATCTTTAAGCCACTTAAAATCAGACGGGATTGCTGACTTGGCATTAAAAAATTATTATTTTCATTTGACTTAGGTTGTATTATGCATTGTTTTTGTGTTATGCATTAATATAGGTTCCATCATCCGGAGCATTGATAACAGCTATTCAGAGCAAACAGTTGTGGCAATATGCCCTCAACAAGGCTCTTGCGGTACCATTTGCCTCGTATATTCTTTTCAAATACTTTTTTTTGGCTAAGATTTTTTTCTTCTGAGAAAGCCTCATGAGAACTAATTGTCTCCTTATTTATCAATATTGCTGAGATTTAAAAGTAACCTTGTAGATTAATCAAAAATTAATTTATGAAAATACAACCTCATTAGATATTTGAATTTAATAATATTTTAGTATTCACAAAGTCAAAATAAGGATAATCTGGTGGAAGTTGAGTTTAAAAGAATAAAAAGAAAATATTGAAATGAGTTAGGTTAATGTAATTGAGAGTTGTAAAAAAACCACTCAATATGGTCTAGTAATAAGGTCTAGGTAATTTATAGAAAATCAGGGAATCGAACATCCATCGTGTAATAAAAAATATTGAGAATTGTAAGATAATAGATAAATTAAGTTAATGAGTTAGGTTAATGTACTTGAGAATTGTTAAAAAAAAGCTCACTGAGCGTGGTCTAGTAATAAAGAGTCTGGGTAATTTATAAGAGATCAAGAATTCGAACATCCATTATGTAACCAAAAATATTAAAATGAGTTAGGTTAATGAAGTTGAGAATTGTAAAAAAATTATCGGGTGTGGTACGTCTAGTAATAAGTAGTCTAGGCAATTTGTAGGAGATAAGGGATTAGAGCATCCATCATGTAACCAAAAATATTGAGAATTGTACAATAATAGATAAATTAAATTCATTAAAAAGAAGGAAGAGAGTACTATTTAACTAGAAGAAATACTACTAGAGATAAATGGAAGAAAAATGTTTTGAATAATAATCTAATATCACTTTTTGTGACACTAGTTGAGGAGGTACAATGTGAGGTGTACATGAGAAAAGTGTAAGTAAATATAATTAATCTTATTTTTGAGTGTGTTTGTAAGAATCCTTAGAAAGGATGATCAACAGTGAACACGAAGGAAGAAGAAGAACAAATCAGAGAGAATGAAGAAAATACTTCTTGTATATTCTATTCACCTACTGATACATTACACCAGATGTCTATATATATAGTAAGGTAGAAGAAAGTAAAGTGCCACGTAGGCATACAACTCAGCTTTGACTAACTCCTGATAACAGAATATAACTATATCAGCTAACTAAGGTTAAGTAAATCAACTAATACTAACTACAGCACAGCTGGCTAACTAACTACTCTAGTTATAAATAAACTATACAATCTAACTAACTAACTAACTAACTCAGAATATTCTGTACAGTGTTACAATGTAAATAGCATTACAAGGCAGTAGAACATTTTTATTGTAGGAAGAGTATATAAGGAGCTAAAAGCCTCACCTATGTAACTCACCAAGAAACACTGCTTTGAATTTTCGCTCATGATATGGAATATATAACTGTGTGGTTACAGTACAGAATGTGTTAGGAAAACGATAATGGAGACTAACTAGGTTGGCTTTGAGGCGTGAACAATTACACTGTCTTGAGTGTAATATTGCTTCTCTATAAAAGCAAGTTACCCCAGGATACAACAAAGCCCTCAAAACTCTCAATGGAAAAGTGAATACTAATGCATTAGGGTGTTCCCTTTTATAGAGTTGAAAAGACACGAATGAACAAATATAATTGGTCAGAAATTAACAGACATAATTGTCTATTCGGAATAGTCACAATTGTCTGTTCAGAATAGTCACAACAGTCTGTTCAAAACAGACACAATTGTCTATTCGAGTTTATTCACCTGAACCTATTAATTTAATTAACTACCATCCGAATCGGGTAAAACCGACCCGACCCGGTCCGATCCAGATATTAAAACCAATGTTAAAATATTTGTCAAATCGATCAAGGCCAATCAAAGACCAATAATGGACTTTGTCTTGCAAGGCTATTTGGGCTTGTCAAATGGGCTTGTGCCCATTTAACTAAAGTTACTTTATAACTTTAGTTTGTATTTATAAAGTCTTTTACATACTCTAAGTTAACCAATGTGGGACTTGGTTAATTATTAACATATTTACAAACTATTTCAACAGAATGATGTTCCATTAGTTTTCCTTTCAGTTATTTTCTCGTTTAATATAATTATTTTATTGGTTTATTGTAGAAGAAGAGACTTCGTTGGTTACAATTCGTGTTGGTCGTTTTGGTCGTGATCATATATTCATATCTATTCAATTGGGAGCACTTAATTGGGTTTGGGAGAATTTGCTCTAAAATAGTCAACTCCCTATACAATAGCTTTTCATTGTCCTGTCTTTTTCCCACCAATATGATTTTCTCTATAACAATGGCATGGACATCACTCCTTAATTGTTCTTTGCTGTCACTGTAGATTGTGAAAGTAAATGAATAAAGTGTGATACAATTACACATCATATTTTATATATGAATTTTATCTTGTTTGTAGTATGGAAATTATACTATGTACGAAATTTGGAGATATTAATATAGAGTACACCTACATTTGCGTTCTTAAAAGATTTAAGATTTAACAAAATAGTCTTTGAAAGAACACTAACTACAAAATAATCTTCAAAAGAATTGATATGCATAACAAAATAGTCATTGAAAAATTTAAAATTTAACAAATATTGAACTATTTTATTACGCATATCAGTTATTTCAAGGANGTTCTTTTGAGAACTATTTTGTAGTTAGTATTTTTTTAGGGACTATTTTGTTAAATCTTGAATTTTTCAGGGACACAAATATAGGTTTACTCTATTATGTATATAAATGAATGAAGTGTGATACAATTACACCAATCATTTTCTCTACAGAAAATAGTTTCTATACAATATGCTGGCCCTTTCGTTTTGAGGTTACTTGGATCACTCACTCATATTTCAACGATGTAGTGGCTACTGCCTGGGAAAATGGAGGAAGTTGTGTTCCACAATGTCTTCTTTGTGTTAAAAATTAAGCTATATCCTTTAACCACACAGTTTGGCAACATTGGAAATTAACACTAGATTTCAATGCATTTATCAAACCTTGCAGTATAAAGATTTAGTTTTCCTAAGGCTTAAATGTAGTTTTGGTCCTCCTATTTTTCCTGAATGAACGATTTGGTCTCCCCATTTTAAAAAATTACAAAATGGTCCTTACTATTTACCCCTAAGTTGTACTTTTGGTCCAAGGCACTAATTTCGTCCAAAAGTTGACGGTGAGGCTGACGTGGCATAGACATTGGAAGGACATATGGCATATTGATAGTTGTCATGTCAGACTCAATCAAATTTTGGACGGCGTTAGTGTCTTGAACAAAAAGTGCAATGTCATGCTAAACAGTAAGGACTATTTTGTGATTTTTCAAAATGAGGGGACCAAATCGTTCATTCAATTAAAATAAAAGGACCAAAACTGCATTTAAGCCTTTTCCTAAATAATCTTGAGCACTCATACAAGAGAAATATAATGTTATACTTGAGCAAGAAGAGCTTATGAGNCCCCATTTTAAAAAATTACAAAATGGTCCTTACTATTTACCCCTAAGTTGTACTTTTGGTCCAAGGCACTAATTTTGTCCAAAAGTTGACGGTGAGGCTGACGTGGCATAGACATTGGAAGGACATATGGCATATTGATAGTTGTCATGTTAGACTCACAATTAAATTTTGGACGGCGTTAGTGTCTTGAACAAAAAGTGCAATGTCATGCTAAACAGTAAAGACTATTTTGTGATTTTTCAAAATGAGGAGACCAAATCGTTCATTCAATTAAAATAAAAAGACAAAAACTGCATTTAAGCCTTTTCCTAAATAATCTTGAGCACTCATACAAGAGAAATATAATGTTATACTTGAGCAAGAAGAGCTTATGAGGAATATAATGATTGCGCTTGCGTTGCGAGAAAATGCACTAATAGTGGGGATATGAATACAATTTTTCCCATGCTCAAATAATAGTAAGGGGTCTACATGACATTGATTCTCTGGTTCGTAGGAGAGGCCCTTTGGGTAAAGGCATTCATTTAGCTAGGTGTGTAAGACTTGAACATTTATATGCTTAAATAATTTTTATGTGTAAAAATTTTAATAAATTATTTTAATTTATTTTAATATGTACATGATCTTTTTAACCATGTTTCAGATGTACAAACAAAACCTAAAATATATGCATAGTGATCAGAAAAAGCTACAATGATAATAGAGTGTGTTAAGAGTTAAGACAAGCAATCACAGTCTTGCTTGACATGGTACCTCGACAAATTATCAATATCCACCAAACAAATTAAGCAGCAAATTAGGAGACCAATTGAGCTATAAGCAATAACAGCATTAGCAACTTAGCCCACGTAATCTTCAAGATTTTATCATCAAGCCCAAAATGAAAACAAAAGGGGAAGGGGATTTAGTAGGCAGGCATCAAGACTCAAACCAAATTAAAATCCACATTCAAATAATTTTTATTAAAATGCCCACTAAAGAATTAATTGATCATGTGGAAGTTTATGCTGTCATAAGTGGCCATTTTTTATCGAATTTATTCCCAAAGGATAGGCAAGAACATAATAAATCTCACTGCTGATATGGAATCTATTCCATAGCAAACTTTTTAAGCTAAGTAACAATGTATACAGTTGCAGCTCTATAAGATTGATGTTAACAAACTGGGCTTAATAACAAAATATAGATGGGCAATTACACAAGCAGCCAAGAAGAAGATGTGAAGCCTAAACGTGAGGTGAAGGTTGAGCTTTACAAGTGGCAGAGTGAAGAATTTCCTTATGAGTGCTCTCTGATATACACATCACTTGAAGATGAATCAAGAACGTGTACTATTCGTGTAAGTACCAACCCTACCAAGGTACGTTGCTTACTCCTAGACTGCTTGTGTGAAGCTCAAGATTTTCTAGTTGAGTCGGTGATTAGCATTGAAAAGAAAGACAACGTTTATATTGGAGGCCTCATAAATTCATTGTACAAACTAAATAGAACCAAGGAAACGAGTGACTCTCCCAATAGCCTTTGAGTTTAATGATACCTCTTTTGGTCCTCGCAACTAGAGCTTTTGATGTTAAGAGTTTTATTTTTGTCGTGGCAGTGTTTAAATGAGAACTTTTGTAACTTATAAGTATAAATATCATAGCACGTACAAGCAATCACAGTTTAGCTTGATAATATACCTTGACAAATAATCATCATACGCACAACAGATTAAGTAACAAATTAGGAGACCATTTGGGCTATAGACAATAACAGCATTAGCAATTTACCCCATAATCTTCCAATCTTCATCAAGCCCAAAATGACAACAAAAGGGGAAGGAAGGAGGGAAAATTTAGTAGGCTCTGGGAAACAAGCCCAAACCCACAATCAAATCATTTTTATTATAGTGCCCAGTAAATAATTAATTGATCAGAGGGAAGTTAAGATGTCATGAGTCACCATTTTTTATTGAATTTATTCCCAAAGCATAGAACACAATACAATAAATCCCACTGCTTATATTGAATTTATTCGATATCAGAATAGTATTGTTTTATCTTCTTTGTTAAAATCAACGATGCTTACATTTTAAGCTAAAAAGTGCCATATGAGATTCCTTCTTATCTCTATTTGCGAAACTAAGAAATTATCAAAACCAGTGGTGACGTTGTTCATGATGATTGATAACATAAACACTAATATTCACAGTTTCCCAAGTATATAATTTATGGGGTTTAGATGTTTGTTAAGGCCATATATTGGAAGGGTAGCTTAGTTAGCTCCTCTAAAAAATTGTTAAAAAATTTATCTGGAAATTTTGAAAGAGAATAATTCTAACACTACCAAATCTAAATAAACGCTGCTTCCAAATAAATTCACTTATGGCTTCTCTGCAGAGTACAGAGACAATAAGAGTTCTCATGATGTAAGTGCTTAAAGGCGATCAACGCCACAACCACCAATTGATGGTTAAAAAAATATCATGATTAAGAAAAATATATATATATATATATACTGTGAAAACACCCTTGATTTAAGTGTATTAAATNAAGTGTATTAAATTTTTCATATTTAAAAAAAAAGTGTATTAAATTATATATTAGCATTAATGTATTCAATTATGTATTCTATGTAGTGGAATAGTTACTCAAAATTAACCACATGTTTGAATCAAAAATAATTATAAAAATATTTGTTTAAATTAGCTTACTAAACACTCGTGTTAGAAATGATAAATTACTAAAAACTGATGTGAAATATACATTGTCAATTATATCTTAGTTTAATCTTCTAATAATTAAAATAACAAAAACTATTAATTGTCACCAACTCCATGTCAATAAAAAGAAAATTTTATCAATTCAAACATACAAGAGAATAGTCATTCTCTTTTTCATAAAGAAGTTATGCTACAAGAAAATGAATATAAGATATTTTATTCAAGTAAACTAATTATTGTGTGCTTGGACCTAATAATCCAATATTAAAAATTTGTCTATTATTACTAATTAATTAATGTCAATGCATTAATGGAAATTGAAAAAATCAAAAAGCTCATTTTCCTTCAACAATAAATATTATCAAAAAATAGCTTTAAAATAAGAAGAAAGATAATTGTTTTACAAATTACATTCTTAATGGGTTATATTAACATTAATATAACTTTTCACCCAGGCTTCACAGCCACCACCGCTACCACATCCAAATAATTTTTATTATACTACCCACTAATTAAAGAAAGAATTGATAAGATAGAACTTGATATGTTGTCATGAGTTAGCACCTTTGATCAAATTTATTCCCAAAGCATATATAGAAAAGAATAGAATAATTCCCACTGCTGATATTGAATCTATTCATATATATCAAACTAGTACTTTTCAACATTAATGTATAAAGTTGTACCTCTAATCTATATATAAGATTGACATATGCTAGCAAACTGGATCGTAAATTAAACAAGGTCATTTACAGCAAATACATATATATGGGCATCACAAGCAGCCATGAAGAACCTAAGGTAGATCGTAAGGTGAAGATTGAACAATACCAGTGGCAGAGTGAAGAATTTTCTGAGGAGTACGCATTGGTATATAGATCACTTGAAGATGAATCAAGAACGAGTACTATTCGTGTTAGTGCCAACCCTAACAAGGTAAGTTGTTCACTCCTTGACTACTTGTGTGAGGAAGATGATTTTCGAACTGATTTGCAGGTAATTAACACTGACAAAGATGCTGACTACGTTGTTATACGGGCATGTCTTGAAAAAGGTGATTGGGAAGCAAAAGTAAGAAGGTCTGAAATAACATGTGAGAAAATGTTAGACCAAAGAGATTGTCCTGCAAGACGTGTTCACGTATCTTATAAAAAATTCAAGTCTAACTGGAAAAATTCAAGTTGTATAACAAAAGAGACTATAAGAGTTGAATTCAAACACATATTTCCTGCTTCTCCTTTTCCCTATCCCAGATTAGATTATACATTTATCGTGGAAATCCATTGCGATAAAGGCGAAGGTCTTTCTGTGACGATGGGGGGCATAGAACTACAATCTTTTTCTGGATCTTCTCATTTGGGACCGACAAGTCTACGCATTGATGACATGGTATCAGGTAAGCCCTCAGATTCTTCCAACAATGCTATTGTGAGAAATAAGGCAAAAGCAAAGATGGATTACAATGGTGTCTCCTCTGGTGGGCAAGGTCACAACTTCCAAACATCCCAGCCGTTAGCAATTTCACAAGTTAGAAATCAAGGTGCCAATATTAATAGAAATTATTCTGGTTCTGCTGTCTACAACTACAAGTATTCCTAGGCAGATTATTCAGGAATCTCTTA
The DNA here is from genome assembly GCA_003255065.1 of Cercis canadensis. Lineage (NCBI taxonomy): Eukaryota > Viridiplantae > Streptophyta > Magnoliopsida > Fabales > Fabaceae > Cercis > Cercis canadensis. The sequence continues at coordinate 76,249 of QAOA01004109.1, forward strand.
AAGCACTCGTAGCAACAAATATGTGGTTTGTAACTAATTAATTTAAATCAAGATCGATGTACTGGTTATTTATGTTAATGTCCATGTTTAATGTGGTTCTTGAGTAATTATCTAAGTTCTTTTCTCATCTTCCATCATAAATTCAAGACCAGAATTGGGACTGCTAACATGAACAAGTGTATGACTAGTATGTTTCAATAGGATGTTTACGGTTTGAACCACCTGTTAGCCATGTCTCGTGTGAGACTAAAGTGGCCTACGTCTCTTGTCATGTATTTTGTATTATCATGAAAATTTATGAGATAATTAGTGACTATCTAGATAATTGGATTAGTTATGTATAGAGTTAGTTGCTTTGATAGAAGTGAATTGTCAAGGAGTAAGTTAATTACTCACTCAAAGTCAAACTGTAAAAAATATTTATCTGATAGGGTTCTTAACGTAGCAACTTATGAAAGTCAAATTGTAAAAAATATTTATTTGATAAGTTTCTAGCCTAGCCTATAAATAAATTTGTGATATTCCATAGTATAAAGCTAATAGAAAGTCATAGGCTAGAATCATACTATCAATTCTTAAACACTTTGTGAGTGTTGAAGAACTGCTGAACAAACATAACAGGAGGTAAGTTTATTCCGCTGCTTACTTTTGTGTACAAGACAATTATATTTTACACCATTGTCTGTTTTGTAACAAAAACAAAACAAAAAAAGTAATTTTTTTCAGAGTACTACAATAACTTATTGTCAATAAGCATTTCTGTAAACGAAAGTTGTTCGTTATCCACACCATTTTCTGCTATGTTTGTATCCATAAAACTTTCCCTATGTTATGTAAATTTAGCAACTTCCTCTATCCATAAATATGGCCAGAAAAGTAAAAAAAGAAAACATGTTCCACATGAGATTTTCCTTGCTGTCTCTTTGCCAAACTCGGAATCATCAAAAGGAGTGGTGGGAATCTTCATGATAAAATAAACACTGATCACAATTTCCCAAGTATATAATTCTTAGGGTTTAGACGTCTCTTTAAGAAAATATTGTGAGAATTTTCTCGTGATNAACAAACATAACAGGAGGTAAGTTTATTCCGCTGCTTACTCTTGTGTACAACACAATTATATTTTACACCATTGTCTGTTTTGTAACAAAAACCAAAAAAAAAAAAAAAAGTAATTTTTTTCAGAGTACTACAATAACTTATTGTCAATAAGCATTTCTGTAAACGAAAGTTGTTCGTTATATCCACATCATTTTCTGCTATGTTTGTATCCATAAAACTTTCCCTATGCTATGTAAATTTAGCAACTTCCTCTATCCATAAATATGGCCAGAAAATTAAAAAAAGAAAACATGTTCCATATGAGATTTTTCTTGCTGTCTCTTTGCCAAACTCGGAATCATCAAAAGGAGTGGTGGGAATCTTCATGATAAAATAAACACTGATCACAATTTCCCAAGTATATAATTCTTAGGGTTTAGACGTCTCTTTAAGGAAATATTGTGAGAATTTTCTCGTGATGTAAGTGCTTTCCCCAAGTCAAGGCAATGAAGACGACAACCCCCAATTGATTGTTAAAAAACATATATATTTTTGATTGAATTATATATTTATATTCATAACACACTATCAACAGAAACCAAAGATGCTTAACAGTGAAATCTTACAAAAAAGTGAGTCCCACTAGTAACTAGGCTACTTACTGAGATCCACAACTCAAACATAGCTATCAAACAGCGATTTCATCATCTTATCCACAATGGCATGAGGTTGGGCTTCCCTCAACTTGAAAACACTCTCAACCACAGAGAGTGCTGTTGCTGTGATGTCTGATCTAAAGAAGGCAGTCCAATCATTAACTATCATGCTAGCAGCTATTACTTCACTACCATGATTCATAGTCCCAGCCACCAAAGGAACCTGAAGAAGCATAGAAAGTTCATCCAAGTCTTCAATGGAAGAATGGGGGTGGGCCTGCACTAGACATGTATGGTTAAAGGGCAGCGATGTTGAAACAAAATCACAATAGCATCTGCTTTTACTTACCAAACCACCTCTGATCGAAAAGGCACAGTAACTGCCGACGAGAATATTGCCAGCAATAGTCTGCCAAAAAACTTCTACTCCAAGAACATCTGTAATCAGTGGTGGATCCAAAAAATTTGGTTTGTGGGGTCAATGTATATACATGAAAAAAAATTCAAAATTTTTATTTTTATTTGCGTTAATATTTATTAATATGATATTCTAAGATAAACCCAAACTTCTACTTTCACCTTTATTCAATGTTAAAAAAAAAAAAAGTTGCCTCTGATAATTTTTCTTTGAAAAATTTATTAATCATTGTAATTATAGACTATTCAAGAAACTATTATGATTAATTACATATGTTTTCTCTAATATTTTTTTGATTAAATTTAAAAGATAATTGATTGTCTTTGATTTTTTATTTCGTTAATAAATTTTATGAGAGCAATTATAAATTTTTTATGGGAGCAAAAACTAATTTTAAACTAGCCTCATTGAGAAATTTTTTCTTGCTTATTGGGCCAATTGCCCCCACAAGCTATAAGTTGTGTTAATTAGGGCAGGAAATTGGTTCCAACAAAACGACGTCATTTTATTTATTGATCCTTCATAATTTTTTCAGCTGATCAAAAAGTTTCGTTTGGTTAACCCCACTTAAATTGGGGCAGCCTTACAAATATTAAAAATCTATAACCAATTTTATAATTATCAACAAGTTTCTCTTTAATTACATGCAGCTGATCAACAACCCATTAACAAAATAATATTTCTTGCCAAAACTGAAAAACTCATAAATGTCTCTATCAAGAGGTGTAGCATAGCACCCCCAACTTTATAAATAGGAGCCTTAATCCCTTACATTTATGACACCACTTTTCTCTCACAAGAGTACTATTACTCTACCAATATTATTGCAAGAGTATTGTTACTATGCTCTTTCTTCTTTAGAAAATAGCACACGGCGAATTTGCCATGAAGCTCCCCTCCTCCCACACCAAGCTCCTAATGAGAGTCCCACTGTTGGTTTCATGCCATTATCGCTAGGCCCCCACAAACAAATTTCATGTAAGATCTTAATTTGCCAATTTAGGCTTTTTTCTTTTTAGTTACTCACCAGTGTTCAGTTTCGTCCGACTAATCTGATTTTGAGCCAATTTAGACTTTTAAATTAGTCCAAAATGAAACTTGAAGATGGCCCAAAGTCTATTCACTAGAAGACTATTATATTGTAGACTTCAGAGTCTTAAGTCCTCTCCAATTCTTGTGTCATTAGACAAGTCCACATTGGTGTTATTTTAATCCTAAATTTTTTCCTCATTCGAAATGGCATGCTCTTAATAATATTGGTATCTTAATTACAAAATAAAACGTATAGCACAAAGTGATCAAAGTTTCCATTCATTACACGATAACGAAACAATATTGTACCAAAATAATCACTAAGCTACTTGCAAGAAGGAATGAGTACATATCAAAGACTTGAACAATTCAAAAAATCCATAAACTATATGTCGTAAACAACTTTTTGGTATCTCACAATCTTCTTCCTTTAGGAGTGATTAAATACATGAAGATATAAATTTGTAAATTATATGGATTAAATAAAAATGCTTATAATTATATATATAAATAAAATGAAAAATTATCTATAATTTAAAAGAACTTAATTTATTCTAATTTTCTTTTGTTTACTCAATTATAATTTTTTATTTGATTAATAACATGACAATATTGGCAGGATTGCTGATCACTAGTGTTCCAGTCTCGTGTAATGCACATGGATGGATCTTAAATGAAGAGTGAGAAAAAAAATAAAAAAAAATAAAAGAGAGAATAGCTACACATGAAAAGATAGAATAAATAAATAAAAAAATAAAACAGCAAGTAACATTATTTTTAATAAACACAATCTCAAAAAAAATACTCTTAATTAATTGTATATAAAAATTTATCAACAAGAATTTTAATATAATTTTTAAGACATCTCATATTACTTCTTTTGAAAAATAAGTAAATTAAAAAAACAAATAATCTAGTCGTGCCCTTCATTTTGAAACATGACAACGATCTTTGGTGTGAAAATCCCATCATACTAGTCAATATTACTTCACTTGAAACCGGTGGTAGGACCCTTGCCGTCTCAGTTGTCAAAATCTAGCTGACGACAACAGCAATTGACGCGGGAAGCAGAAACCTACTTGTTTGTACTCTTTAACTCTCACTCTCTCTCTGTGACTCTCTCAACGTGCCGGCCTCAAACTTTCTGGGACATCTCCCATTCACTCACTCACTCACCAATTTGGTCTTTTCTTTGTTCCTTTACTTGAAATTTCTCTGCTTTTCGCGAATCACACACGCACATCATGTTTGAGCAACGATAGCTGAAAATGGCAATGAGTTCTGCTTTCAGATCGTCGAGAACGCCCAACAGGCCTGATAGACAAGTTCTCACTCTTGCTCATGGATATTCTTCTTCTTCTTCTTCTTCAAATTCGAGCAGTGTCGTTGGGCAAATCCAACAGTCTGTTCGACAGAATCAAAAGGTTCCTGCTTCCAGGAGGATTGTTACTCCAAATGCTCGTACCCTTTCTGTTGATGATGATAAAGGTGCTTCTTTTTTTTCCTTTTCTGCTTGCTATTTTGTTAACTGAATGATAGTGCTCGAAACCCACCAAAATGGGAAATTTGTTTTATATCTCTTTCTGGGTCTTGTGGATGTGAAGAGATTGAATCTGAAATGTTTAACGAGTAATTGTTTACTATATATATGTTTTAAGCCACCAAAATGAGGAATTTGCTTTACACCTCTTTGGGGGTCTTGTGGGTGTGAAGGGATTGTATCTGAAATGTTTAACGAGTAAATGCTTACATATGTCTTTTAAGCCACCAAAATGGGGAATTTGCTTTCTCTTTCTGGGTCTTGTGGAAGTGAAGGAATTGTATCTGAAATGTTTAACGAGTAAATGTTTACTATATATGTCTTTTAAGCCACCAAAATGGGGAATTTGCTTTAAGCCTCTTTCTGGGTCTTGTGGGTGTGAAGGGATTGATTCTGAAATGTTTAACGAGTAATTTGCTTTACACCTCTTTCTGGCTCTTGTTGGTGTGAGGGGATTATATCTGAAATGTTTAACAAGTAAATGTTTACTGTATATGCCTGTTAAGCCCCCAAAATGGGGAATTTGCTTTACACCTCTTTCTGGGTCTTGTGAGTGTGAAGGGATTGAATTTGAAAATTTTGATGAGTATACATATAGTATCTATTAAACGTTGGAACATCTTCTTTTCAATACATCTTGTTATGTTTTCTGTCCCTTTTTTCTGCGTCCCTTTGAAAGATGTGATTGATATAATAATTTTTGTAAGTAACATACTGCTGGATTGGGCGGAGACAATTAGAATGCGCTTGGGGCAATGATTTAGATTTCTTGAATAGAGCCCCAAATTGCGGATGGGACAATATCTATTCATGTGGAATGCAGATTGTTTTTAATGTGATCTTAGTTGAATATAAATTTGACCTGTTTAGCATAATCCGGTTCCGGTTATAAGTGCAGAAGGTTTCCTCAATTATAATTAAGTTTTGCAACAGTCATGGCAAAGCCCCAAATCGAATAGAGACAATTAAGAACTATGAAGCTCCTACTCAGTGTCCCTTTCATGGATTTATTTTCTACTTTTGTTTCCAGAAACCGAGATGTGAATTACTTACACAAATCTTCATTTAATACTGAATTGGGGAAAAAATTATTAGTTGTGAAGACGTGGGACATTAGGGAAAGATCAGGCTGGTGGTAGCCATTGAATTCTTTCACTTGTCTCTTTAGATCTGAGATATTAATCAGAGAAGAGATGTTCTGTTTTTCTGTAAAAGCTAATGAAATCACCTTATACATAAAAGATATAAATGAAAAGTGATAAAGAGAGTAGACAGAAATGCTAAGAAGATATGGTGACATGATTTTTTCTCAATTTTACTTGGTGGCTCAGATCTCTAGCTGTCGTTAATCTCTGTATAGCATTAGTGGTACTGGTAGTTTATTTGGATTTAATAAATTACATTTTGTCTTCTACCGAAAAAATAAATTGCATTTTCAAATGTTTGATTCATCACTGTCAAGTGGCAAGCAATAAATGGAGTGAACTGTGCTAATTGTAGAGAAGTGTGGGTTTGTCTCTTAGTGTTTTTGCTCTTTTGGACAGAAGAAAAATTTATAAGAAAGGAAACAAAGAGAAATACAAAGGAAGAGGACAAGATATCCTCTTCAAGAGAACAAAAGGGAATCAAAACCACTGTACAACAGCTTAGAACTTTGCCTTCCTTACCTTAAACCGTTGTAATTACTTTGCAGATTTCTTTTTGGGCTTACTTTAAAACTTTGGTAAGAAGAAAAAAGGCAAAGTTTTCTGGATAGTGATATGTTCTTTATTATTTGGTTCATCAAGAATGAGAGAAATGCTAGAAATAAGATTGTTCATTTTGCTGGTTTGTGTTGCTCAGCTGATGGTTGTTTTAGGGGTTATTTCTTATGGATAATGAAAGGGTTGGTAAGCCAATTCTTTTATCTTTTCTTCGTGTTTTTCTTTTGTTCTTAGACGATATGTTATACTCTGCTCTGTAATTTTTCTTTTTACTTAGTAATATTTTTCTATTCTTGTAAAAAAAAGAAAAAAGATATGCACAATGATATGTCTAATTAAATCATGTTGCCATGTTGATTTTTGAACTTTTGGAGGGCAATATACATTTTGGTTCCAATTTTGTGATTATATCTTTTATTAAGTTCCTCATTTAGTATGATATGTCAGGCAGTTGACCTCATCTAGAAATTATCTTTTGAAAGCTATACATTTCTTTAATAAATTATTCATAAGATATCCTGTGATTGCTTGTTATGTTATCATGAACAACTAAGAGAAAGTAGTATCATTAACTAAAGATCAACTTATGTACTTGACATATCTTTTCACATTTGGATAATTGATTGGAGTAATCTTTTCACATGGTGACTAAATTTTTGGCTAATGTAAGTGTTTTGATGCTTTTTATATATTATCTTCTTTGTTCCCCTTAGTAAAAGGGAGGGCCAGTTATCAAGGTGGAGCTATGATAAGTGATTATAGTTTAATTGCAGCATGTGTTATGCAGTCCTTCAGTTTGATCTTTTTTGCAGATTCTCAAAGGGTCAGAGTTGCTGTGCGACTGCGACCAAGAAATGCTGATGAAATCCTTTCAGATGCTGACTTTGCTGACTATATTGAATTGCAGTCAGAGGTAATATATATGGGCCAGAAACACATAATGATGATAGCTCTCATCTTGTAGAGTTATAGATTACCTTACTTGATATGTTCCTCTATGTTCTACTTCTTATAGAGTTAATTTGTAGTGCTTTGTACTCTAAGGACAATATTTAATTTTTATCCTATTATGAAATATAATACCCTAGGTGTCTGTGTGTGAATCAGTACCACACAACACCAAATTTCCTCACTTTCTCCCTTCTTTCTCTCTCTATTCTTGCTACTCTTCCACTGTAATATTTCATTCCTTTCAACTCTTCTCTATTTGTGTTGGGCAAATAGACCCACTTCTGTTACTCTCTATATCTCATACACAATAGTTTTTAAACAAACAGCATTCACCAATAAATTTATATGATTGAATTTGGTCCATGCAGCTGAAGCGGTTGAAGTTAAGGAAAAACAACTGGAGTTTTGAATCATACAGGTTTGATGAAGTGTTTACTGAAACTGCCTCTCAAAGGAGAGTTTATGAAGTTGTTGCAAAACCTGTGGTTGAGGTATGTGACCTAGGTGCCACACCATGAAGAATAATTTGGTTCATTGAGTCTTTTGATTTCATTGAAAGTTATAACATATATTAGACAATGGATAACTTTGATTTGGATGCTACTTGAAATCACATATTTGGAATGCTACACAGATGTGCTTTTCTGTAAACGGGCTGATAATCACCTCCTGTACAGACTGCATAGTTATTTTGAGTTTGGATTCGTAAATCCTCCTCCATTCCCATTATTATAAGAAATAAAAAAAGTAGACTTTATATAGGTGTGTATGATTTGTTTAACTAAATCTGAAATATTGATATGTTATTGCAGAGTGTATTGAGTGGATATAATGGGACAATTATGGCTTATGGTCAAACTGGTACTGGCAAAACTTACACTGTTGGAAGATTGGGTAAGGATGATGCATCAGAACGTGGTATTATGGTCAGAGCTGTCGAAGACATACTTGCCAATATATCTACTTCAGATAGTGTTGAAGTTTCCTATTTTCAGGTATTACACATGGCCAGAAACCTTGGCGCTCTAGTTGATTGAGTAGCAGCTTGGGGGGCTTGGGTTGAGTAATTGTGATGATTAGCGTGTGAAAATAAAGTGCTTTATCATCTGCTTTTTTGAGTTATGACAAATGTTAAAACTACTTTATATCATTTTTTGAAATGGTTAATGGATTTGTATTAAGCTGAATTACGGTCACTAAAATTTTGGGATTTAAGAATTGTTACAATTATGGAGCATATTTGTGGAATTTTGGAAAGCTGGAAACATATAGAAGACTTGCATAATTTCAGCATTGATTACTTGATTATGTACAAACTACAAGGTTATATGCTTATATTGTATTTCATTGAAAAAATGCTTATATTGTAAGTTATGATATGGTTTGAATATTGGTTGTTATTGCAACAAAAGTCTGTTGAGTCTGTCCCCTATTCATAGAAATAGAATAATCCTAGATGATTGGAGTGTGACGAGATCCAAAATTAAGTTTCATTAAAGAGCACCCTTGAAGCTAAAGGCTGGATTTCCTGAATCCACTCCATGTCCTATCATGATTGATGGTTTTAAATTTTCTGTTTGGGACCCAG
>QAOA01004109.1:90182-130552 GCA_003255065.1 Cercis canadensis
TGTTCGCCTCTTTCTCTCTATGGCTGCCATTCACCACTGGCCCCTTTATCAATTGGATATTAAAAATGCCTTTCTACATGGCGAATTGCAAGAGGAAGTTTATATGGAGCAACCTCCTGGATTTGTTGCTCAGGGGGAGTCTAGATTGGTGTGTCGACTTCGCCGATCTCTCTATGGACTTAAACAATCTCCACGGGCTTGGTTTGGGAGATTTAGTTCAGTTGTCCTACAGTTTGGTATGACTCGGAGTGAGGCTGATCATTCAGTCTTTTACTTTCACTCATCCCCTAACCGATGCATGTACTTGATTGTCTATGTGGATGACATTGTGATTACAAGGAATGATCAAGAAGGCATACAAAAACTCAAGCAACATCTATTCCAGCACTTTCAGACAAAAGATTTGGGCAAACTCAAGTATTTTTTGGGAATAGAAGTTGCTCAATCCCGAAAGGGTGTTACCATCTCACAGCGAAAATATGCCTTGGATATATTGAAAGAAACAGGTATGTCAAACTGCAAACCTATGGAGACTCTAATGGATCCAAATGTCAAGCTCCTACCTGATCAGGGGGAGCCCTTATCAGATCCCAGTAGATATCGGAGACTTGTTGGGAAACTCAACTACCTTACAGTGACACGTCCTGATATTGCATTCCCTATGAGTGTACTTAGTCAATTTCTAAGTGCTCCGTGTGACAGTCATTGGGATGCAGTAGTTCGTATTTTAAAATACATCAAGAAGGCACCAGGTAAAGGCCTATTGTATGAAAGTAGGGGACATACTCAGGTGGTTGGATATTCAGATGCTGATTGGGCAGGCTGTCCATACGATAGACACTCAACCACTGGATATTGTGTATTTGTTGGGGGCAATCTAGTGTCATGGAAGAGCAAGAAACAATCAGTTGTTGCTCTATCCACAGCTGAGACAGAATACCGAGCCATGGCTAAAGCAACCTGTGAGCTCATATGGCTGAAACAGTTACTTCAGGAGTTAAAATTCATGAAGATTCAACAGATGAAACTNACCTACCCTTGAGCTTCCAGCAATTTTCCAGTGTGCCTCATCTTCCCACAATAATCACACTTCAGGTTATCCTTGTCTACTTGTTCACCAGAGCGAGCTGAATCACTAGGTTTCTTAGAGAAGTTTGTTTTTAGCGCTGATCTATCCGAAGACGCAGGTAAGAGCATTGAAAGTCTCCTACTTTCTTCTTGCTGAATGTATGAGTAGACCTGTCTTAGTGTTGGGAATGGTTCTCTTCCAAGGGCATGAGCTCTAAGCTGGTCAAATTCAACATTCAGCCCTGCAAGGAAATCATAGACCCGCTCTACTTATTTCAAATTTCCAATTTCACTGACAACATCAAGATTAGAAATTTGAAGATTTTGATAGTAGTCAAGTTCTTCCCACAAACTGTTCAGTTCATTAAAGTACTGTGAAACAGTCTTGTCACCTTGTTTCATCTCATGAACTTTCTTCCACAGTTCATAGATAATTGCATGGTGAACAACTTTAGAATAAGTTTCAGCCACTGTTCTCCATATTTTTTCAGCCGTATCCATAAACGTGTAGGTCTTGCCTATGTCATATTCCATTGAATTAGTCAACTAGGACATGACTAGAGAATTTTCTGCCTCCCATTGATCAATAGAGGGATCAGTTTCAGCTGTTTTTTTTTTTTTTTCCAGACATAACCATACAGACGTCTGGCTGTCAAAGAAAGAGTACATGCTCTAGACCAAGCCAGATAATTCGTTCTATCTAGCTTCTTAGGACTAATCTGAAGAGTAGGGTTTTCAATGGAAGTGCCAAAATGACTCACACCACCATTGGTGGTGTTTCCAGGAGCCTGACTTATCCCCTCACCACTACCACTATTAATCTTAGACATCTCCAAACTAGATGAAATATTACAGAAACACAGCTGAAAAAATGACCAACCTAGAAAGCTTCGACCGAGAGCTTTGAAACCAACCCAGAGAGCATCTATAGAGAGCTTCAAAGGAGTTCAATAGAACATGCAGCTACATGAACGACTTTGGGCAATGGGTGACGATATTTGGTTCAGCCATGTAGAAGCCTGGAATAGTAAAAGTAGGAGTGGGTTCTGATTGCTGGTGATTTCCTCTTCCTGGCCGGTTTAGGCTCTGATACCAAGTTGAATTTTACAGAACAGAGAGGAAGAGAGAACGGAGAGGAAGAGGGAACTGAAACGTCTCTTCTTATTTTTCTATATTTACACACAGGCACACTCTAATATATATATCACATAATATAGCAGAATTACAAAACTACCCTTAGAGGGTAAACATTAGAATATCCTACAATTAGATATAAAACGATTCCTAGGCCTTCACCTTACCGCTTAAGCTTTTGGGTTGAAATGGTTCTTGGCATATCCATATTTAATTTCAAGATTTCCAAATTTCCAACCCATACGTGGGCCAAAAATACATCTAATCATACAACAAATCAATTTGTCATTTGAAATCAATCACTTGTTTCTTTTTGATATATGAGAAACTGTACTAAACTACTTCTAGATTTGCAAAATTGGAGTACATGCTTTTGGATTTTTGAATATGTTACTAGACTACCACCGGAGGTTTGATGTAAATAGAAAGCTACCTGCTAAGAGAATTTATGCTACAGCATTTAGGCCTTAAAATATGTGATTTTTGTTAAGNCTAATCATACAACTAATCAATTTATCATTTGAAATCAATCACTTGTTTCTTTTTGATATATGAGAAACTGTACTAAACTACTTCTAGATTTGCAAAATTGGAGTACATGCTTTTGGATTTTTGAATATGTTACTAGACTACCACCGGAGGTTTGATGTAAATAGAAAGCTACCTGCTAAGAGAATTTATGCTACAGCATTTAGGCCTTAAAATATGTGATTTTTGTTAAGATTGTTAGATATATAACAATTCTTTGGCCTTCTCCTAATAGTTTAAGTTTTTGAGTTGAAATAGTTATTGACGTGGTAACAGAACCTCTTCAACCAAGTGGTCAAGAGTTTGATCTGTGCCACCCCCATTTCTTATAATTAAATACACTTTTGGCATTGGGCTTCTTCTTGTCCATGTTTCAAGCCCAAAGGGATTTACACAGGGGCATGTTAGATATAAAACCATTCTTTGGCCTTATCCTAAATGCTTAAGCTTTTGGGTTAAAATGGTTGTTGACAAAGATATTACTGTGTGTAAGTGTAAAATTGTTCTTTTTTCAGTATATGGACAACGGCCATAGACACTTGTCATTTGGCAACACTCAAGGGAAGTCAGTCTAACATCCCATTTTATATGCTGTGATGGGCATGAAATGACAGTGCAGGAAAATATTAAAACATTGGGATCGTTGAAATTAATTATGCTTCATGCCACCTTTTTATTAGTATTGGATGTCCTAATGGATTGAGATGGAGACACAAAATGGTGATATTATGCTGTGTCAGCCAAATGAGCATCTCAGAGCTCTTAGAGGATATCATGATTCATGCCAATCCCCTCATACCTCTTAGTGTGTTACTTATTTTAAATTTGGCATTTGTACACCATGGTTTGAGCTGGAAAAGATCAAATGAAATCATGTTCTTCATCCATTTAAGTTGACATGCAATTTAGAGGATTTTGTCATGGTTTATGTTCTGTGTTTAAGTGCTATATTGTTGAGAGTATATGTTATGCTTTAGTTAACTATAAAAGACAAAAAAGAAGTAAAAAAATAGTGCTGCAATAATAAAAGAGAATTTTATTTGACAGACTTAATTTTTTATTTGTGTGAGTGTGATATAATTCCAGGCAATGAAGATTGTAAACATGGTAAAGCTCAGAGAAGAAGTTGACTATGAAAGTTTATGCCGGAAGCTTGAAAACCAAGTGGACCTTCTTACTGCAGAAGTTGAGAGGCAACAGAAGTTGAGAGATAATGATAAATGTCAGTTAGAAAATCAGTTAAAAGAGTGCCAAGGCTCATTAGTTGAAATGAAGAAAAATCTAGATACAAGGTCCGAGGTAGTTATCTCTTTCTCTTGTATATAAGTTGCTGTTTGTGGTCTAGTAAGCTGTTCGCACATTCAGTTCCTGGCATGGTCTTCAAGACCATGGTATTGCCAAGTTTTTTATATTTAAAATTTCCAATTTGCTTCTAAATACATCAGTATGCTATTTATGGAAGTTAGTAAAGTTTGCTCTTCAATAACTTTCATATGCTTGCAGTTTCTAGAAAAGGAAAACATACGTTTGGAAGTAGAGTTAAAAGACATTTTAGATGAACTCAGAAATCAGAAGGATCATAATGATTTGATGCAAGGAAAGGTTGCACTACTGGAAAAACAAAATGAGGTATATCTTTTCTTTAAGTTCATTTGCATTTCCTCCTTTCTTCCTTACCTCCTAATGCAATCTTAATCTGTGCCATTTTGGTTTCTAGTGATAGCAGGAATTAACAAGTTAAGTAACCATATTGCTATCATTTCTGCTAGCTCTGATCTTGGTTCTGTATTACAAAGCTATAGGACCTTACAGGTTACACAAGTTAATACCTGAATCTATAGGACTGGTGATAAGTAGCAGAAAATATGGTAGACATTCTTTTCTTGGTCACAGAGTGGTAATTTTATCAAGGTTCTACAGTTGTATTGTAAAAGAGAAAGAGAAATGGTAATCCCATTACCCAATATCTCACACTGTCTTATGGGCCCAGTTAAATCTGATCTGATCTGTTCAGCAAAAGTTTTAAGCGGGTCTGGTTAAATCTGTAATGTGAATATGTTACTGGGGCCAATGGTGGTGAGAAAGTTAATGGTGTATGCAACACTACTCAGAGAAAGAACCTTTACAAAACTTCAAAATCCAAAGTATTATAGCTGGAAATCCGCAATTTTTGGAAAACAATCCTTGTCAATGAGATCTAATCATTCCTAGGGGCTGCTACCTTCTGAAAGAAATTATTTTGTTTCTGTCAACCTACCCCAAACCTGTCAAAAGCATTACTTACATTATTTAATAGGAACAGGGGACTGAAAATTCCGCGAGGTTTAAAAAAATTATATTGTAGCCTTACAGCTGAAACGATGGAAACATCCCAAACACAAAATCTTATCAGGGCTTAAAGAAATTGTATTGTAGCCTTTCAGCGCAAACAATTAAAACATCCAACTCTTAAGTACCCCCAATTTCTATTCTGGTGCTTTGAGGTACAATTGTTAACAAGAATGCTCTTTGCTGTTCCCACTAACTATTATAGTTTGCATCGTTCTTTCTTTAGATGATTATTTGTGTTACCAGTGCATAAAAAGTGTTGCCAAGGGGACACCTTAATGGTTAGGTACTCTATCATTGAGGTCCCATGATCCAATCCCATTGGGACTAAGGTGAGGTGGGATTATGGGAGGGGATGGCTACCCCACTATTGTGTGGACCAAAAACAATTGTATAAAAAAGTCAATAATAATAAATATCAGTTTGCTAATTAACTTGTTCAGGTCCGTGCAAACCACGGTTACTTATTTTTATTGTGCTTTTTATTTTCCATAAATTATTGAAAAAAATCATATGCCATACAAAACTCAATGATAAATTGGAGGATTAGTTCATTATTATTATTGANTGTATAAAAAAGTCCATAATAATAAATATCTTTTTAATGTTAGTATTGAATTGAAAAAAAAAATTATTAGATTATAAAAGAGAAATAATTGTAACCCTAGAAAATGTAATTGTATGAAAATGCAATAAATTTATTGAAAGTATTTCCCAACCAATTGAAAGAAGATATGACTAATACTGGTACATTAAGAAAAGTCTCAATGAATCCCCTATAATTCTTGAAATGATCAAAGAAACAAACCAAAGGATAGTACTTTAAGACAATAAAACTGATAAATTAATTTCATAGAAATCAATTTCCAACAGTACATTTTGCAAGTTGTATATTTGATGAGCTCTATCCAATTTGTTTGTCAAAAGAAAATAAAATGGTATTAGCTCATGACATTTGGCATGCTGAAGATGGCACTTGGCAGAATNAAATGGTGTTAGCTCATGACATTTGGCATGCTGAAGATGGCACTTGGCAGAATGATGCGGAAGTGGTTTCTCCTCTAGAATAGTAAATAAATAGATAGATAGATAGATAGATAGATAGAGTTACCACTTCTCATGATTTCGTGACATACAAAAGGCTACCTGACTTGATCTTATCATTAAAATGGTTGATGAGGAGTGGTCTTATTAAAATTCCAACAGAATCTATACAAGATTAACAAACCGAGGAGACTTGATGACTTGAATACTTATGCTTGTAACTAAATCTTCTTCATGAGAAGTATCACAAGAATTTTGGCATTTCATCTCTCATATTTTTATTGTGTATGGCAACACATTTCTATATGAAGTCGAAGATCAAAAGTTATCTCTCTTTCTCTCTCTCTCTCTCTCTCTCCCTCTATATATATATATGTATGTATATATATATATATATGAGATTCTGAAGGATGGATGCAACCATAGTCGAATTTGTGTGTCTAGGGAAGGATTCTGTTTCATTAGTTAAGGATTGACTGTATGTATATACTTGAGATCAAAGACCAAAAGCTCATTCTTCCTCTACCAAAACGTGTGAAATTTGATTTAGTCATCAAGAACAGACACGATGATGAATCCATGAAGCTTTCTTGGAATTTCCTGAAAGTTACTTATCCTTTTGGGAAAGAGAACTTCCATCTCTTGCAGAAGTTTATTCCTGCATACTATGTGTATCTTCCAAGGATAAACCATAATACTAGTAGTGATCTGCACTTGTTACTCATCCCTCTCAAAATACTAAAACTCATCAGTTTAATGGCGGTAAAGGAGGTCTTTGCTGTAACAGAGGTAATAGTGGTCATGGTAGAAGCCCACCATGTAGGTGCGCTTTATTGTGCACTCACCATTGACACTCTTAACTTATGTTGGGATCTAGTTCATAAACCTACTCAAAGTTCCAACAATCTTCTCTAGCGTCAGGCCTCTCTGGAAGCATTTTTTTTTTCCTATTGCTGCATTTGCCCAACTTGTTGAACTNAATTTGATTTAGTCATCAAGAACAGACACGATGATGAATCCATGAAGCTTTCTTGGAATTTCCTGAAAGTTACTTATCCTTTTGGGAAAGAGAACTTCCATCTCTTGCAGAAGTTTATTCCTGCATGCTATGTGTATCTTCCAAGGATAAACCATAATACTAGTGGTGATCTGCACTTGTTACTCATCCCTCTCAAAATACTAAAACTCATCAGTTTAATGGCGGTAAAGGAGGTCTTTCCTGTAACGGAGGTAATAGTGGTCATGGTAGAAGCCCACCATGTCGGTGCGCTTTATTGTGCACTCACCATTGACACTCTTAACTTATGTTGGGATCTAGTTCCTAAACCTACTCAAAGTTCCAACAATCTTCTCTAGCGTTAGGCCTCTCTGGAAGCATTTTTTTTTTCCTATTGCTGCATTTGCCCAACTTGTTGAACTTGAAGTCTGAATGTTATACTAATTAAGTTTGTCTTTGTGATGAAAGTTTTACTTCCATGAGCCTGGGTATTAATGTTGTTTATTTCACTGTTAGTAGCAATACCAACTCGAAAATTCTGCATATCAGAAAGTACTGGCAGAAACCACTCAGATGTATGAGAAGAAGATTGCAGAGTTGATTAAGCAGATTGAAGAGAATCATTCTTGTGCTGAACATGCTGCAGAAGAACTAGATACCATGAAGAAGCTTCTAAATGATCATCAAAAGTCAACGAAGGTAATTTGTAAACCAATTTCAGGAACAACTGGTTATGGTGCTGTGTTGTCTGTCGTACCTATATTTATTATAAACACTGTTGCCCCTCTTCTTGCTTTCAGTCAATTTTCAGGTAAGTTTGGATCATGAGCTAGTATATTACTTGGTTACTGTATGGTTTTATGATTTGAGTTAGTATTGTATTTCCTTGTACTTCATTCCTTTATGCAAATTTGATAAGAAAATCTCCCAAATTTCAGAACATAACTGTAATATATTTATTTATTCTTGAATTTTTTGTTCTTTGTTGAGAGTTGAGACACACAAGAAATGGAGAATGCTGACAGCACCAATATAAATGAGAAGAAAGTAATAGAGCTAGTTAAACAAATAGAAGATGAGCGTCCTTGATCTGAGTGTGTGGAGGAAACAGTTAGACTTGGCAAAGAGACTTCTACATGATCATCAAAACTCAGTGCAGTTTAACTGCATTCACTATTCATACTAGCATAAATGCATGTTATCTGTTTAGAATTTAGAATTCTTCTCAAATTTTGTTATCTTGCTTTTTTTGTTTATTATAACAAAAAACAATGACAACATCATAACTTAGTTTTTAACTATCCATACAAAGTGGATGAGTTTTCTTGATGTCTTAATTATGAAATTGTATTCTTCATTGGATCAGATCTAACATAATTTTGCAGCATTTACAGAAAGTAGTAATTGAATTTTTATCTTAAAGCCAGCATTAATTTTAGTGTCGTTTCTTATTCTTGTTAGGTGCATTTTAGAAGCTAGAAAATGATCACTATTGGATGCATGAAAATTATTAAAATAACATTATGAGTTTTACTAATATTCTGATGAAGCATGCTTAGCAGTTTTTCTTATTTAGTTGGTAAAAGTATTACACAATCTCAAAATTTTGGCTGTCAGCAAGGAGTTTAAATCTCCTACATGTTTTTTTTAGTACACAAGCTCATTTGCTTTGAAAGCGTGGGCAATTGGGATGCCTTCCATTTAGCAAGTTCAAGAGCACATAATGAAATGTTCAAATATCACATAAGAAATAAATCTACTTGAAATCATAAGCTAAATGATTAGCATCGAAATAGGTTTTTAGTCTCAAATGTTTTCTTTTGGGGTCTTTTGGCTTCCTGGATCTATTGCTGCCAACAATATATGACACTACATCACCATAAAACCTTGCAAATAGATAACAAAGATGATTAGTTGGAATGCTGACAGTTTAGTCATACATGGTTGTGAATCTCATCATAATTTCTAAAACTAATGGCAAAGTAGGGTAAGCCTTATGGAGTAGTACATGTTAGAGAAGTTATTTCCTTGTTAGGTATCCTGAAGCCGAGGATCTGTTTCCTTTGAACCTTTCTCTATCAGTTGTTTACCAAGAGGTTTGATACCTTAGTACAATTTGTAAATTAATATTCAAGCAGAAGCTCAAATTAGCTCTGCATTGATGTGTCAGAGAACCGTTGTCTTTGCTGTTAAGTTATCTCTTGGACATTTATGAATAAAACAAGTGTAATCCATGTTCATGTCCTTGTATTTGCATTGACAATGTGACACTATGAGTCAGAATTTTCTTTTACATGTCATTGCCTTCCTTTTCTGTTATGCATACTGCTGATAAAAATGTGTTTTCTTTCCTTTCCCTTTGAAATATTATTTTCTGAATTTTTATTATATTTAAGTGACACTGTGGTTTTGTTTTTTTCAAGATCCAGGGGCAAGAAAAGATAGATGAACTTAGGGAGAGATTACAAGGAATGTCCTATTTACATGAAACTACTGCAAATGAACTTCAATTGTTACAATCAAAATATCAAGATTTGTCACAGAAGGAGGTATGCATGTGAATGAAACCAAATGAGTTTTTGTGGACTCTCCTTTCCTCAACTCCTTGATTTTTATTTGGATGCGATCCATTTTATGATTATTTATCCTTATGTGCGAATTCCAAAATAACAGTGATTTATGACATTTTATTTTTAAAATAAAATTTATACCTAAAGGTTACACTGAATGAAGAACTTAATGATGCGCTGCAACGACTTTACATGGAAGAGAAGCAGAGAAAGGCTTTTGAAAATGAGCTAATAAAACTAAAGAAGAATGTACTTGAAACCAAGAATGATGTCGAGGTAATTTTGTCTCATGTATTTTCATCCATGCATTTCTTTTAATTTTCATTTCATGAATCTTGATTCATTTGTTACCCCTTTCTCTGGGAAAGATGAAGGAAAATTCATTGCAAGAGTCTTTGGAGTATGCGAATTGTATTGGGTCGCTCAAGTCTAAACCATCGAAGGAAACAATCTCTTGCCAGAAAGCTGCTCTTGCAAAGATTTGCAAAGAAGGCAAGATTTTATTAGTGTAAATATATTTTGACAAATAACCTTTAGTTTTATTGTTGATTTACTGATTTTCATACTCTTTGGTGAGAAAATTCAGTTGGATTCCAAAGAATATTAGAGTTGTTGAAATCAGAAGACTTGGATATCCAAATTCATGCTCTAAAGGTGATTGCTAATCTTGCTGCTGAAGGTACAGAGCATGGAATACTGCCGTTTCTCCTTTCACTCCTAGATGACACTGGATTATGCATCTGTATTTTTATTTATCTGTAAATATGCAATGCCTTTTCTTTTGCTACTTGCTAACACAAATCAGGCATTGGTCTTTCCAATGTTTAGCTTATCCTTTCCACTTACAACTAAATAGAACCTTTAATTATCCAGCAAAAAGAATGTTCAAGTTCTGCTATGAGAACCTTAAGATGATCATTGAAGTGATCAATACATCTCTGGGTATGACCTATTCTAATTTAAACACATTGAAGAAAAAATATGTGAAAGAAATTTTTGAAACCCTGTAAGTTTCATAATAGGAATCACTTTTAATTACATGGAATCTCTAAACTTCTACTTTTACGTGTTCAGAATCCTCTGGTTTACAGAGACAATGAGAGGTACACTTTAACCCAAGTGGCTTCTGCATTTCTCCTTAAAGCTTCAATGCTTTCAATTTAAGTCAACTCCATTTAGATAAGCTTGTAATTTTCTTATGTTTATGAAATGTATAAAGGTTAAGTTGTAACTTGTCATTTCATTCTATAATAACTTCAAAGAATTAAGTTGTAAGTTTGACATCTATATTGCTGACTTCCTTCTTAGTTGAGAAGTTAATTTTAATATTGTAGTCTTCGGAATAACAAAACGTTTCCTCTCAGATATAAACCAGGAAAGAATTGTTGAAGAAGGTGGATTAGATGCATTGCTTACATTGTTGCAGTCATCAAAAAACACAACAATTCTTAGAGTGGCATCTGGAGCTATTGCCAATTTGGCAATGAATGGTAATTCTAAGTTTTTTTTTTCCCTTCTTTTGGTATCTTATACACCCTCAACCTTTTTTTGGTGTCTTAATACTATTTTCTTTTTTTTCCGGGCAATACATACCCTCCTCTATTTTGACAAAAATATAATTTTAAATATATTGTGCTGTCAAGTAAAAACATATCTATTAAGTTTGGCATTGTTAGTACCTCAGTAAGTGATTGATGCTGGAAAAATATGTTTCTCTTTTGTTATCTGCTAAAAATCATTAAACTGATTTCTGATTTTTATATTTTGAGAAAATTAGAGGATATTGTATTTCTTGTAGTGATGCTTTTGCCCTAAAATTTCTGGAGAATGTTTTATTTCTTGCAAGAATATGTTAGCAACCATTGGTATGTAATTGTATTACTGTTCCTTTGCCACTGGAATACTTGTAATAATGACAACATAAGCTACTTTGATTTAAATTAAAGATATCTAATTTAAGTGATGACTAAGACTTGGTAATTTGCGGTATTTATACACATGTATGTGTTTGAATTTTATAGAGATTAATCAAGGCCTAATAGTGAGCAAAGGAGGCACTAGGCTGCTGGCAGAGACAGCTTCAAGAGCAGTGGATCCACAGACACTTAGGATGGTTGCTGGGGCACTTGCTAATTTATGTGGAAATGGTAAGTTGAAGGTAGTTTTGCTTTATGTTTAGTATTTGGTTCACAGTATCATTCTCAATGCTTTTGTCAACTCCTTATCACATGTTTTCCATATAGATAAATGATTAATTTTGAAGGTCTATGACCTCATAACTCACGCATCAAATACTAGATGCTTGTATTCTGATATATAGAGTCTGTGGACAACAGAGAGTTTACATATGATGCTGAACGAAGATGGAGGTATCAAAGCACTCCTAGAGATGGTGACATGTGGGAATACTGATGTTGTTGCTCAAGTTGCAAGAGGAATCGCTAACTTCGCTAAATGTGAATTTAAAGGAATTATTCAAGGTTTATGATGGACATCATTTTATGGACTCAATGACTCGTTCATCTCTTTGTTAGTCTTTTTTATTTTTTTGCCATATTTCTTTTTAGAGTCTAATATAAAAGAAAATTACTTTTTGCAGGACAAAGAAAAGGTTGTTCAGTATTAGTGGAACATGGTGCACTTTCATGGTTGATTGCCAATTCTAATACCACTTCAGCTTCGACTAGACGACACATTGAGCTTGCTTTATGTCATCTGGCACAAAATGGTGAGCTGCTTACCAGACAGGAATTGTCTAGTAGAGAATATTATGAGGCTAAAATGAATCAAAAGAAATTGAGGAATTGCTCCTATAGACATGTTGCCACATTTCAAACTTAATTTTGGAGATATAAAAATAAACTTGGTTGCATAAGATGCATGAAGAAAATTAAGGAGACTCAATTATTGTTATCTCCCTTTTGTTGGTTGTGTTGTATGAGAAATATTTTTCTGCTTTTCCATGTATGAAGCGGTGTCCCTTTTTAGTATATTTAATCCGTAATGTTTGATTTTTTTTTTTTTCCTATCAGTAATAATTAGTTGGTGTTTTATTTAAATTTTTAGTTCCTAAATATTTATTTTAAATTTTAAATTTTTTGAGTTCTTTATATATTTTAATCTTATATTTGAATTAAGTCATCTGATGTCTAAACTGAATATCTTAAATAATAATTAACAATTTGTAATTTTATTTTGCTCATGAGTTAAAAAAACTTTTTATTAGTTTTTACCAGATATACATTTTTCAAGTAATTAGAAATTTACAATAATTTCTTTGACTATAATTTGTTTTCTTGTGCCAACTTTGTTTGCATGTTGATGCCAATAAATACTTTCTTTGGTTATAACTTGTTATTATTAATTTATAAATTCCTTTTTTTCTATTAATGAATTTTTATTTTTTTGTTTAATAGGGTTTAATGGTATATATCAACACATATTCTGTTTTCATGTTGATATCTTAAATTATATATAGTAATCCTCCCGCCGCCAAAAAAAATTGGATTTCTTTGTCAAGAGAGTCTATCTACTGTAATGTATTTATCTGGCTATGACACAATAGATTTCTTATAAAAGCAAAATGTTATGTAGTTGATTCAGTTATCATAGTTATTTATTATGGATTTATCATTGTTATTCTTGTGCTTGTTTGTTCAATGGTTTGTGTGTGTGTGTCCATGAGTACACATGCATGTCTTAGAGTTTGTTGTTAGTTTTCCTTGTCATTCAGGTACCTGATTTAATCATCAAGCATTGATATAAATGTTATATCTCCTTGCATTTCATTAGATTTATGGTTTGGTATTCGGCTTGAAATATGAGGATAAGGCCTTGGCTCATTGGAGCTGCCTCCAGGCTTATTGGCTGTCCCTCACCCCCCACTCCCCGGTTCAAACCTATCCGCTGCCTTGACCCTCTATCTCAGGAAAACAAAGGAAAAAAAAAAATCTGCTTGAAATATGATGGGTTTACTTTGGCATTGCTTATATAAAGTGAGTATTATGTCTTATTTTGACAATTAGTTGAAGTACTAACTTTAGGTTGCCTCTCTTTTCGTTTGTCATATTTTCTCTCCTTGTCTGTGATTCTTCCACTTTTTGCATAGCAATCTCAAATCAGAATTTGAACTTGAAGGTGGCTATGTCTCCAATTCCCATCCTCATGNTGTTATATCTCCTTGCATTTCATTCGATTTATGGTTTGGTATTCGGCTTGAAATATGAGGATAAGGCCTTGGCTCATTGGAGGTGCCTCCAGGCTTATTGGCTGTCCCTCACCCCCCACTCCCCGGTTCAAACCTATCTGCTGCCTTGACCCTCTATCTCAGGAAAACAAAGGAAAAAAAAAATCTGCTTGAAATATGATGGGTTTACTTTGGCATTGCTTATATAAAGTGAGTATTATGTCTTATTTTGACAATTAGTTGAAGTACTAACTTTAGGTTGCCTCTCTTTTCGTTTGTCATATTTTCTCTCCTTGTCTGTGATTCTTCCACTTTTTGCATAGCAATCTCATATCAGAATTTGAACTTGAAGGTGGCTATGTCTCCAATTCCCATCCTCATGGGGTATTGATACAAAGCCCATCATTTCTTGTCATATGTCTTTTAACTATGCACGACTGTACACGTCTGCAGACAAATTGTATGACAGAATAAGTTTGTCCAAAAAAGTTTAAGTGGGATCACTTGGAAGTCAATTCTGCTGTCTCTGCAATTTGTGTGTAATTATAAACAGGGGTGTTCCTATCCTACACCCGTGGAATGTGACAAAGTCACATTCCAAGGGTTTTTACATACTGAATTTGAGTTATATTGTGTCAAACTGCTATAGTTGGCATAATATAAATTTTACTGGATTTATTAAAACTTTTTCTATATGGTTCAGATGTAAATTTACTAAAATTTAGATTATCTTAACAATATCAGTATGATACAATTTGGATCAAAACTGTGTAAAAGACTACCTCATGTGACATTATGTCACGTCAGGGTGGTGGAGGATAGAAACATATATACAGTTGTCCACAAGTGTTCTAAGATGTGATGAGTGTCTCATTGTTTTATTAAATATCCATCATGGATGAATATTGCAGGCTTGGTCAAACATCAAATATGTGTATTACACTAAATACACACCACTTGTTAAGCTTATGTAGAAGAAAATTTTCCTATGGATTGCATGTACTCATTTTATCTCCTATGTTATTAAGCATAATGTTATTTTTAATTGACCACTGTAAAATTGGAGTAGAGGACAATGTCAAGGAGTTCATTTCCAATGGAGGGGTCAAAGAACTTGTACGAATATCAGTAGAGTCTACCAGAGAAGATATTCGCAACTTAGCACAGAGGACACTGAGATTGAATCCAGATTTTCAGGCAGAGGTTAATGCACAACAATTTTACTAGGTACTTGAGACTTACATTTTGGGTTGAGAATTTGCAATATGTATCAAATTAGCAGTAGCTGTTCATTTATTTCATTGCTACTTTGCATTGTTAATTAATACAGATATGAAATCAAAAATTTTAATAATGATAATACCATGTTTTACAGGAGCAAATGACACGGAACTGGTGAGCTCCATAAAGTGAAGTTATAGGAAGGTATATGTTGATAAAGAGCATCTCAAGGAACTTGCAATGGAGGGAGAAAATAGTCAAGGGAGGCTGAAACTGGTGCTTTGCGCCTCCTACTATGATCAAGTCAGTGGGAGCAGACAGAGAGTGAGAAGAGAGTGAATATGAAAGAAGACCTAGGAAATAGCTTTCTTAGTAAAATGAAAAATATCTATTTTAGCCTTGAGGGTAATATAGTATTTTTATTATGGTAAAATATACTATATTAACACTAACAATATCTATATTTTTTTGCCATAATATATTTAATAGTCCTAAGAAAGTAATAAATCTTGAAAATGAAAATTCTTGAGTGAAGTTATAATTGTGTTTTTTATGGTGTCTATCTCGTTCTCATCAGCGATTAAGCAGCACTACTACATTATCACTGACTGATAATGTTTATTTTAACTATTATTTTAGGGTGATTCTTCGGTGCACGAAGCACCTATCCCTCAAAAATTGACATGTGGCACATTGCAACATTCTCACTTGTAGAAATCAGCTAAAATCATGGTTGTGGTATAATGTTTTAAAAAAACCCCAGACTTGACACCGTCGTTTAAGAACCAATTTGCTCCATAATGCTCATCAAGGCTTCAGTATTGCTGCTACTGGGAGTAGGCTGAGAGTGAGAAGAGAGTGAATGTGAGAGAAGACTTAAGGAAATAACAGCATGTAAAAAATAGGGGACAGCACCANATGGTTGTGGCATAATGTTTTAAAAAAACCCCAGACTTGACACCGTCGTTTAAGAACCAATTTGCTCCATAATGCTCATCAAGGCTTCAGTATTGCTGCTACTGGGAGTAGGCTGAGAGTGAGAAGAGAGTGAATGTGAGAGAAGACTTAAGGAAATAACAGCATGTAAAAAATAGGGGACAGCACCAGCACCATCAGTACTTAAGAAAATTTACCCAAGTTTTGTTGTTTTAAATACTCAATTATCTTGAACATATAACTAATGCACGCAATACTTAGTTCTGCTTGTGTCTAATCTTTGGATTGAATAATATAAATTTTCCTGACAGTTACAGTAGAAGGTATGGATTTCAACAAGCAAAATATAGCTTTATCTTGACCTTTCAGAAATTTAAAAGCAATTATGGATATTGAAAAGCTAAGTTTTGATTCAAGCATGCTTCAATATAATGAACTACTACATAGAACTCTGTGGCATATTGTGTCTATAGCCCTTCGGGAAAAAACACAATTTAAAATCTAAAGCTTTAGGCACATTGTTGTGTTCTTTAATGACAGTGTGTATTTTGGTAGGCATTAGTCCAGATAGTGTTCTTTCTGCAGCTGTTGTACTCTCCAATATACGTTGACATCCTGTTTCTGTATCAATCACAGGCATAAAAAGATCCTCAAGGAATGGCGAGGTCAACAAAGAAATTATGCTTCAGCTTTCTGGTGTGCCAAAAGATGTCCCTATTTGCAAAATTTCAGATGATAATTTTTTTAATGAGTGCCTCCCTCTCCAACAGTGGTATCAAAGCATGTTCAATCCAAGAGCGGATGCATGTTCATGGATAAAGACCAACGACAAAGGGCTGTCGTTGAGGGAAAAGAAGACCAATGCTAAAGCACGTCGTGTTAAGTATTTGGATGGAGGAGTGCCTCCACAAAGCAATTAAACCCTTGGTGATAAGGTGACTTTCAAGAATTGGAGGTCGAGTCAAAGTGAGTGCCTCCCCCTCCAACAGTCTGTTCTATAGCCCTTGCTAGTGTAAAATGCTTGTTTTACTCTAATTTCCAACCCAAGAAACGTGGATGAGTTTCTGAGGTGACCATCGGTTATACAGATGCAGAATTGATTGTTTTCATCTGAAATATGTAATCTGCTTATCCTAATCTTAATGGAAATTAAACATAGTCTCTCTGGTGTATAAGTTTTAGCCTGGTTTTGAAGATTTTATGTCTGACACATTTCCTGATTCAGTTGCTGTGTGCTCAATAATTCTATTAGTTCTTCATTATTTTCTCTGGATTCATAAAATGATCTTCTTAAACAGCCCACTGTTGTAAGTTTATCATGTATAAAAGATTTAGTATGTATTTCTGTGACCATAAGATGTTTGATATAGGAGCCTTTTCTTATAGACTCACAGTTTTGGTACAAAATTATGCTAGCCATACAAGACGATGTCTGGGAAATTTTTTTGAATAGTAGTAATACACCTATATCCCTTATGCATTTGGTATATAGAGAGTCAACTTTAAGCTGCCGCAGTCTATTAATTATGTAGTTATCTCCTAGTAAACCAATTCCTCTAAATCAAGCATTAGTTTGGCATTATCCACTTGTTCCAGGAATCCTTTTGCCTGCAATATAAATGTAGAAATATCATGCCTCATCAGATTCCTAGATAATCTTATGATCCCTTTCTCTTTTGGTTGACTTAATTGGATAATGTTGGAGGCCACAACATAATTTTAGCACTGAATTTGGAATTCAGTTTCTCCCGTTATATAAAGCAATGAAAACTAATGGTTGTTAGATTTTAGAAAGTAGGATGATTTGAAAGCCTGTCTTTCACTTCAACACACTAACTTCCATTGATTTAAAGAAAAATGTCTATTGCAACCTATTTTCTCTTCTGGGAGCTAATATATGCCTTTTGAGGAGCCATTTTAGTCTATACTGAATATATGGACTTCTCTTGTGTGGATGAGCATTATGGTTCTTTTGAGTAAATGATTGAGTTGTAAATATAGAAATGAAAGATTAGATTAGTCAAATAATGCAAATGGATAACGTTTTCTTTTTCTTTTTTTTTTTTGGTTTCACAGGTGGAGCTTGAACAGAAAGCCAGAAGTCTGCAGGAAGATATAACAAAAGCATGTATGTAGCAATACCAATATCATGTGTTGTCTAAATCCCTTTTCTGATGACATAGTATTTATATGATTGAATGCGATTCTTGTGAGTCTAGCAATTGACCATTGGTTATGTATTTGTAAAGAAAATGGCATCCAATGCTATGCAGAACTTCAAATTGAGAAAAGGCAAAATTTGACTCTAGTTTCCTCAAGTTGATCTGTCAAAGCATATGGTACATACTTAAAATTCTTAAAACTTATAATCATGAAATCCTAGTGCCTAATATGAGTACATATTTGGTGGCACTAAACCTATTTGTCAGACTGACATTTTGAAATCTCTTTGACTCAACTCTTCTAACTATTTTAGACTTTTAAAGAACATTGGACTCATCATATTATCAATACTGGTAGTCATATTTTTCATACTGCTCTTATATACTTATTGTGAAATTTATTCGACAGTGGATCAAGAGGGAGTTGGTGTTGTTACAAAACCGCATTGATCAAGCAAATGAAAAGGGATGGAGGAGAGAATATCCTTTCATGATGCTATTTTATCTTACTCTAGTTTTGTAGCTTAAGTCAAAGAGTTATAAACTATTATTCAATTCAATTCCTGACCAAGCATAATCCAGTTCTTGATAGCTTCCTAGCAGGGCAGAGGAGCTGTGTACTATACTAGAATCCTGTTATTGACGCTATATTCTTTATTATGTTGTATTTTTAATAATTTTGTCTTCATGATTTAATATCACAGTTATAAATAGGTATGTGAGCCTTAACTTCCAATATTTCTATATACTCTACGATTATTATTTTTTTGATAACTTATGAACCAGGGTTTAACCTTAACCTTTGGATGGAGCTAGATTTATCAAACTTGGATTGAATCATTCATACTCTAAGAGTTCTGCTATCGAAACATCTACAATTGTAATTTTATGTGATAGAGCACTTTGAGAGCCTCATTTTCTCAATGAGAGGTCTCAAACATAAAATCATCTTCTTACAAGAAGAATCTCGTGATTAATTGATCTATAACCCGGTTGGATGTACACTCTATGATTACAAGAACCAAAAGCTACAGCTTGAGAAACCAGAAGAACAATCACGTTTATTCTGTCATGGTCCAAAAGTAATTCATGTAGTAGATATCAAACTGACACCAGATAATTCTCGAAGAAATAATGAGCTAGAGCAAAATGAGTTGCCAGAATTAGCCCTGGTAGACGCTTGTAATTCTCGTAACTCAAAAAGTCTGTAGTTCTGCTAGCTATCAGAATGATGGAACGGGTGCTGCAGGTTTGGCAAGTTCCTTCTGTTTCTATTTCATATCTAATGTGCACTTGTAACTTCACCTTTTGGATGTAGCTTTTTCTATTTTGGATTTTTCATTGTTAATGTTTAGGTTTCTTGATATAACCGATCTATAAGATACCGATTGTCTTCTGTAGTAGGCCCTTTTGCATTTTTATATTTCTTCCAATGATTTGTCAACTTAGAGATTATTTCTACAAATGCAAGTACTTTTTCCTGTTCCAAATTTTTATTACATTAAAAACCAAAGATAGTTTCTTTTATGATTTTTTTTTATAAACCTTTGACGATAATACATGACTTTTGCTTACCTCTTTTATGTTTCTTAAAGTTTCAATAGCCAGGAGAAGCTTTATTTGCAACTGATCTAGTAATGCCCGCAACTCATTATTATTTATAAAAAATTAACCCTGAATATCTGTTCTATTAATTTGCATGATGCAGCCCTAAAGAGTCCTGTAAAAATAGATCAAGATGGTACAGTCATTTCTGCTTCTGTTGAAGAATTGTACGTCTC
This sequence comes from Cercis canadensis, assembly GCA_003255065.1. Lineage (NCBI taxonomy): Eukaryota > Viridiplantae > Streptophyta > Magnoliopsida > Fabales > Fabaceae > Cercis > Cercis canadensis. Next base: position 110,138 of record QAOA01004109.1, read on the forward strand.
TACTCCTGCTATGCAAGATGTAGGCACCCTTCCAGGAAAGCAGGTGAATCCAAGGCTATATTTTATGAAAAATGACATTGGAATCTTCTCAAGCAAGGCACATTGAATCTGGTTCTTGTGTTGATGAAAGAAAATGCATGAATACCATGAATGCTGAACGAACCATCCAAGACAAGAAAAGCACGCCAATTATTAACCTTATTAAGTGATGATGAGGAATGGGAGGCAAATATTCCAGAAGGAAAACAAGTAGTTGAGGATCTTTAGAGTTCTATTTGGCATTGTGTGGGTCCATATGGTGAAAGAAGGGGTACCCTTCTTTTTATGCCTTACAATTCAAAGTCTGAAAGACAGGTCAGACTGTCAGAGTGAAGAATAGGCAATCCCTCTCTCTGATGCTTTTTGTCAAATCTTCTCCAATATAGTAAATTATTTCCTTTCACCAAAAAAGGACATTGTCAGTGACAATGTGGAGTTGAATCCTTAACTTGAAACATGGTTTATAATTTTTTTGGACGAGTTAATTAGTTTATCCACAGATGTACAATTTCTCACAACCTTTAAGATCTACTGGTCATTTAATTCTCTATGTTCCTAGGGAACATTGCTTCATTCCTCTTGCTGCATTCCTCTTATAAGTTTTGAAATGGACTTGGCCGAATGAGAAAATGGTTTAAGAATCATAATTGCTCATGTTTTCTTCCCAATTGGTGAAATACAAATACAGAGTAATTTTAGCTAGTAGTTAGGTCAATATGATACTTTCATTTTACCATAGGCTCTTATACACCTTATATTTATAGCATAGAACACCAAAAATAAAAAAATAAAAAAAGAAGAAGAAAGCATAACATAGAATTGTTGTACATCTCTAACATTACACGTGCATATTTCATTTTATTTTTCTCATCCTGCAAGGCAAAGACTCGATGAACTAATTGAAAACAGGCAAACTGCTAATCCCAACAAATTTTTGGCTTTCAACACATTGTCCTCTCCTCCCTTTAAAGGTACATGCATCAATTTTCAAACAAATATATCAATCAATCAATACAGCGAGAAAACATTACAGAATCAGCTATACATTCACTGTTTCAAGGCAGCCAAAAGAATATATCATATTTGAGGGTCTTTACTCATGTAAAATCCTTCAGACTTATAAGAAAGCAAAAAATTCTTCTATTGACCGCTACTTGCAGCATTTTCTTCTTTCCTAAAAGCTTGTAACCTCTCCTTAAACTTCTTACTTTGCTCGAAGTTGGCTTTTCGCTTCAAAGCTTTCTGTTAAAACACAATAATGATGAATTGCAAAGAAGAAAAAGTGAAAAAGTCCATAAGAAAAACAGAGGCCCAGAAAAAAGAAAAAGGGAAAACTCACTTCTTGCCTGAAACACTGATCTAGTTTTATTTTCAGATCTGTACATTCACCAAAGAACTTCCCAATAGGATGTTCTATATGACACCTTTGGAACAGCTCGATGATCTACACAATGCAGGGCTACGAATATAAGTAAGCTACATAATTGTTCAAAAAGGCAAAAGTAAGGTTTGAATCCATAACTAACAACTCATTGATTTACAACACCGGTGATGATAACTTTTAACAAACATAGGAGAAAAAGTAAATGGTCGAGGTTCACACCAAAAGCAGATTGCAATTGGAATGTCCTCATTACCAAGAGAACATAAAAGAAGCAATTTTAATTTCTCTTCCTCAAGGTAAGGATTGCCAAGGCAAAACCACCTTTTTCAATACCCCTTGTGGCTTAAGTCATACTACATTATCGGATTAAACTTCAAAAAGTCATTTCCCAGTCACTCACGACCAAACATCCTAGCACTACCTAGTTCATGATAGAACAAGAAAAAAGAACAACCAAACAAGTAATGAATGAAATGAGTAATTCATTAGATGAAAACAAATATAACATATAATTAGTGAATAACGAATAAAAAAGATGAACAAACTCACCTCTACACACATGGGGTGTTTGTGAAGCGTTAAAGGAGGATGCATTTTCCCACAATAGACAAAATCAATTCAAAGAACTCTGCAACCACCAAACCAGCAAATTTTTATCAAGAGAGAAATAAATTTGTTGTATTTGTACATAACAAGTGCAGGTTATAAACATAACTACATTATAAACCCGCTCAAAAACCAGTTAAAATTGAAAAACAGAATGCGCCATGGGCAAATATAGGATTAAATTTTCTAGAATAAAACATTTCACAATCTGAAAAGTCTACTCCAATATATAATGATCAATTGCATATAGATACCTCATATTAGTTTATTGAAGAGTAGAAAGTAATAAAATTTAAAAGAGAACACAACAATTCTACATATAAATAGCCCAAAATCAAAAAAATCGAAGGCAATCCAGATGAAAAGGAATTCAATAAAGGAGAAAGCATGTGAGAACAAAGAAAAAAGGAAGAAGTTGTACCAAGAAAGAAAACATCTTGGTTAGTAGTAGGGGTGTAATCGATTTGGTTTGGTCCAGTTTACACCCCAAACCAGCCAAAACTGAGTCAAACAAATTCAGTTCAGTTCGGTTTGGTTTTTTGGAATTTTTTCAGCAAAACCGAGTCAAACCGAACTGGTTCGGTTCGGTCAGTTTCCAGGCTTACACCACAACCAAATCAATAAGAATTCTGAAGTCCCCTTGTTTGCAGATATCTAAAAGTCTCCATCATTCTAATAAGAACCACTATCTAGCAAAAGAGACACAAATACAAATTCTGATTTGAGTTAGAACCCATGGATATATAATAAAGAGACCAAATTGAACCTATTGAACACACAAATACTATTTACACAGTATGTTCACCTTCATTAGCACATTTATAGGGCATAATGTGCAGAACTAAAACTAATTAAAACAAGAACATCTAGTTCACACATAGATTTGAGTATCAATTAAAGTAACAAAGAACAATCAGTTAAAAAATATGTACTAATGGAACAAAATGACTATTGAAGAAATTGTGAAGTTAGCTACGAACCAACCAAGATTCTGTACACAGTAAACTAAGTTTTCCCAGAAAAATTATCAAACACAAGAAATATATATCCAGACTATTGAATACAACTTTATTCTCTCATTTGGACTCCTAGACTCTCTTGAGGGCGATGAACTGAGTTCAAACTAACTTGTTGACCATATTTGGCCTTCTGATTCAGGTATATTTTATAAACCACAGATATGATGGACTTCAACTCTGGCAGCTTCAAAATGTCCCTGGGCTGCACCAACTTGTGTGGATTTCTTCTTTCATCTCATTCTTATTCTTATATCCTTCAACCTTCAATCTTTTAGAGGTTGCAGCAGTTGACAAGCCTAAATTGCATCTATGGGAAACTGGGATAATAAGAATAACCAGGCATCCACAGGTATAAATCCAAATAATTTGCAGCAAGAGGAATGAGGCCAGAAGCTCAAACCAGAAAAACACTTGTAATCAAACCCCACCAAAAATGGAAGGAAATAGAGCAATGTCATCACATACAGCACCATAATTAGATGCAATTCTAATCTTGCGCGCTAAACCTCATCCCAGAAAATATCAAATGCATGCAATCCATAGTCAAAAATAATACAGCTCACGAACCAAATTCGAACAAAAACAAGAAACAAAACAGAAAATGACAATATACTTGTCTTAGAAAAAAAAGAGTCAAGCATGGGTCTAGGTTTCTCAGGCTACCCAGTTGAGAAAATCATGGAAAACTCACAACCCAAGGCCAAGCCATGGGTGACAGTGTGACACCGAGAGGAAGAAACAGAAAGAGAAACAGAGCCAGAGAGCATAAACACATAAATTTTATCAGAGAGGGAGAAGCATAACTCACCAGAGAGCGAGACAGCGACGGCGAACAGAGAGACACCGGCGACACAGCAGAGCCCGAGACCGAGAGTGATTGAAGTCTGAGGCTGAGGGACTGAGGGAGAGTGATAGGGACCGAGAATTAGGGATTTCTTAGGGAAACTGGGAGAGACAGAAACCGAGAGAAGAGAGGAGACTGTAGTCTGTAGATGACTTACGGATTTCAGCAAGGGATTTGAGAATGGAGGAGAGTGCCAAGGAGAGAAAGGGATTTGAGAATGGGAGGGACAGTCAGCGAACGAGAAAGAGTTAGGGGTTGTGATTTCTGAAGGTTAGTTTCGAAGAAGAGTTAGGGATTTCAGAATTTCAGAAGGCCTACCCTTATTTATCAAAACGAGGTCGTTTCTTGCTACTCGGTTCGGTTCGGTTCGGTTTATTACCGGTTTTTCTTCATTGAAAGGGATTTGAGAATGGGAGGGAAAGTCAGAGAACGAGAAAGAGTTAGGGATTGTGATTTATGAAGGTTAGTTTTGAAGAAGAGTTAGGGATTTCAGAACTTCAGAAGGCCTACCCTTATTTATCAAAACGATGTTGTTTCTTGCTACTCGGTTCGGTTTGGTTTATTAACGGTTTTTCTTCATTAAAATCGAAAACCGAACCGATCCCATCAATTTTTCAGAAAAACAAATCGAAAACTAGAACGCCTTTCTCAGTTTATCCTCGGTTTGGTTCGGTCCGGTCAATTTGGTCGATTTTCTCGGTTTGGCTTTCACCCCTAGTTAGTAGGTTGAGTGGCTAGCTTGCTTTGCAATTTGTAGTCGTCACTGCGATGGAGTAGGGTGTGTAGTTCTGTAAGAGTTTACCAGATTTTGCATATAATTAGTAGGATTCAACTTGCGTCATCAATGTCTAAAACAAGTGACAATTAAATAGAAGTAATTAAATAACATTAAAATAGACATTTGACTAAAACAAAAATAAATCATCGATGCTAAAGCTGTCAAAAAGGGTTGGCCTGAATAGGCCAATTTTTATTTTATGGCCAACAAAATGCTAGCCCAGCATGAACATATGCAGGCCATGGGCTACATGGGTTAGCTCTCATGTACACTTTCTTTAAAAAAAAAAAAAATTATGTTACTATTTGAATGATAAACCACATAAACAACTTAAACAAATTTGATAAACACAATTCAAATTTATCACTGAACCAGAACCACGCCAGATCAGCAAGAAAAATGGAAGACATAGCAACAACAACAATAGAGTTACAGAGTTGCAGGTTGAGAAAATTCAGTAACAAATCATGAACAAATCAGAAATAAAAATAAAATCTAGCAACAAATCAACAAGATAGTAACAAATCAGAAATTAAAAAATAAAATACAGTGGAGGTTTACAATTACAAGTCGATAATGGAGGCTTCGAGCAGATGAGGTGATGTAGCGTACGTGATGGAACAGTATAAAATTCAATAACTCGTTGATTCCTCAGAATACCGAGAGGCTAAAACTAGGGATTGAGAGAATTCTCAAACCGTCTATTCATTCAAATATGTCCCTCAAAAGGTTTTACAAACATTTATAAAGGAAACCCTAAAAGCGAAATAGCAAAAATTACGAAAAGATCCATACATAATGAAAATTGCAAAAATAACTCGAAAATGATAAAAATGTTGTTTTGACCCCCAAAACAATGGAATTTGGCTAAAATCATGCAACGCGTGGTGCGGAGGACCGCATTTTGCTCAAAAAATCGTTTCCATTTGAGATTTCACATTTGAATTAGGGAAAACAAGAGAAAAAAAAATCCAAAAAACTAGCTGCCCGGGCCAAGTTGACCCAGATTCAAATTAGCCAACTTTTATATGGGTTGAGCTTTTATGAACCCAAAACTATTTTCTAGTCGGCTAAAACAGGTTGGGCTGATAAGTGGGCTCATTTTGACAACTCTATTCAATATAAATAAAAATGGAGAAAAATAAGTGCAAGCCTTGTTGGTTATGATTCACAAAAGAAAAATAGAAACACTTCTAAATGAATAAGTATAAAAATGTCTATATGATACAGCAAATAGCATGAGAATATAAAAAAAAATTAAATAGGGATCACAAGTTCATGTAGTCCACATTTTGCTCAGAAGGCCGTTTTCCATTTGAAAAAGTGTACTTTTTTGTCAAAAACGGACATTGTTGACTTTTTTGGTCAACTTTGGATGCTCATTTTGTGCCATAAATTCTCAATCGTTCTATACTACATCAGGAGGCCAAGATACCGTCAAGTGGAGTGGGTGATGGGTCTGGTCTGAGTGCCTAAGCCGGTGAGCTGAGAACAGTGGTCGGTAGGTGAAAGTGAGAGTGCCAAAAGCAAGAAGGAGAGGTGAGAGTGAGAAGGCCGAGAGCCAGAGCGACAGTGAGACGATTTGACTTTTGAGCAATCGCTTGCAGGAGTGGCAGCAGGGCTGGCTGCATCGAAGAAGAGGAGATGAGACGCCAAGAAGGAGAACAATTGTGAAAGGGAGAACGAGAGGGACAGTGAGAAGACGGACATGAGATGGGAGAGTTGCGACTCGAGAAAGGGAAATGAAATGAGATTAGAGATTTCACATTTGAATTGGGGAAAACAAGAGAAAAAAAAAAAAAAGAATCCAAAAACTAGCTACCCGGGCTAAGTCGGCCCGAATTCAAATTGGCCAACTTTTATATAAGCTGAGCTTTTATGAACCCAAAACTATTTTCTAGCGGGCTAAAACAGGTTGGCCTGATAAGTATGCTCATTTTGACAACTCTATTCAATATAAATAAAAAGGGGAAAAAAGAAGTGCAAGCCTTGTTGGTTATGATTTACAAAAGAGGAAAAAAGAAAAACAAAAACACTTCTAAATGAATAAGTATAAAAATGTCTATATGATACAGCAAATAGCATGAGAATATCCAAAAAAAATTAAATAGGGATCACAAGTTCAAGTAGTACTCATTTTTTGTGTTCAAATGAATAAAAATTTAACTCCAAGTTTGTTAGTTGTTGAAACATTTTTAGCTAAAAGAGAAAGGAGAAAAAAACTTTTAGAAATGTGGGACTTAAACATAAATGAAGGTTTTTTACTCTGCCCCTTGGTGCTTTGTCTCTGTTAATATTTTAGAGGGAGTGTACGACAAAGAGTGACGGTGAGAGAGAGAGGAGAAGGATGAAAGGCCACTAGTCCTCACGTGTTGCTAGTTTAACTCATAACAAAACATTTTAGAGTGTCTAAAACAGCTCATGGTATATGTAGGTATGGAAAGAGCAATAACATTTATCAAAATCTCTTTGCCTGCCTTAGAAAAGAGCTTTTCACGCCAACCTTGAAGCCGCTTCCAAACCCTCTCTTTCAGAGGCTAAAAAGAAAAGTGTTTGTTTCTACCAACCATAGTGGGCAATCCAATGTATTTCTCATTAAACGCCACATAAGAAATGCCTAGAATGTGCATAACACTAGCTCTGTTCAAAGGGCCAGCAATTAGGACTAAAGAAAATAACAAATTTTTCAACATTAATTTTCTGGCCAGAGCAATGTTCTTATTCAACTAAAATCTGCTGAATTTCAATACTTTCAGCCACAAATGCTCGGGCAAAAATTAAGCTATCATCTACAAAAATTAAATGAGAAATTGAATGAGTATCTATACATACTTTCACACACATCATGACGTTTTGAGCCTCAACATCATGTAATAAATCACTGTTAATACCCAATTTTTTCCAAGTCAACCTATAAAGAACAAATATCTTACAAAAATAATAAAATACAAAAAAAAATGTGTTATTATTATTAAAAATAAAAATAATAAAATAAACAAAAAAAAAAAGCAAAGAAGAAATAATTGCTATTTGAGGCAACACGCAAGATAGCAATCTAGCTTTCGGTGAAGTGATGTTCACCAATCCGGCTACTCACCTTGTCATGCCTCTTGCAGCTTGAAAACAAGAAACAAGAAAATCACATCAGTGCAACTTGCACAATTCTTCAACTATAAAAAGAGACTCAGGCAGTGAACCGAATAGGGGACACATAGAGCGGATACACAAACCAAAAGGATACATAGAGGAGAAAAACTCTGAAAATTTGAGAAGCAGTAACATTCACCGATTGAACCAAGCAGCCACACTCACATAAATACATAGTTTCAGGTACCAATTTGATCCCATTTTTTNAGGTTTTACAAACATTTATAAAGGAAACCCTAAAAGCGAAATAGCAAAAATTACAAAAAGATCCATACATAATGAAAATTGCAAAAATAACTCGAAAATGATAAAAATGTTATTTTGACCTCCAAAACAATGGAATTTGGCTAAAATCATGCAACGCGTGGTGTGGAGGACCGCATTTTGCTCAAAAAATTGTTTCCATTTGGGATTTCACATTTGAATTAGGGAAAACAAGAGAAAAAAAAATCCAAAAACTAGTTGCCCCGGCCAAGTCGGCCCAAATTCAAATTAGCCAACTTTTATATGGGTTGAGCTTTTATGAACCCAAAACTATTTTCTAGCGGGCTAAAACAGGTTGGGCTGATAAGTGGGCTCATTTTGACAACTCTATTCAGTATAAATAAAAATGGGGAAAAATAAGTGCAAGCCTTGTTGGTTATGATTCACAAAAGAGGAAAAAAGAAAAATAGAAACACTTCTAAATGAATAAGTATAAAAATGTCTATATGATACAGCAAATAGCATGAGAATATAAAAAAAAATTAAATAGGGATCACAAGTTCATGTAGTCCACGTTTTGCTTAGAAGGTCGTTTTCCATTTGAAAAAGTGTACTCTTTTGTCAAAAACGGACATTGTTGACTTTTTTGGTCAACTTTGGATGCTCATTTTGTGCCATAAATTCTCAATCCTTCTGCACTACATCTGGAGGCCAAGATTCCGTCAAGTGTAGTGGGTGATGGGTCTGGTCTGAGTGCCTAAGCCGGTGAGCTGAGAACAGTGGTCGATAGGTGAAAGTGAGAGTGCCAAAAGCAAGAAGGAGAGGTGAGAGTGAGAGGGCCGAGAGCCAGAGCGACAGTGAGACGATTTGACTTTTGAGTTTTGAGCGATCACTTGCAGGAGTGGCAGCGGGGCTAGCTGCGTCGAAGAAGAGGAGAGGAGACGCCAAGAAGGAGAACAATGGTGAAAGGGAGAACGAGAAGGACAGTGAGAAGACGGACGCGAGATAGGAGAGTTGCGACTCGAGAAAGGGAAACGAAATGAGATTAGGGATTTCACATTTGAATTAGGGAAAACAAGAGAAAAAAAAAAAGAATCCAAAAACTAGCTACCTGGGCTAAGTCGGCCCAAATTCGAATTAGCCAACTTTTATATAGGCTGAGCTTTTATGAACCCAAAACTATTTTCTAGCGGGCTAAAACAAGTTAGCCTGATAAGTATGCTCATTTTGACAACTCTATTCAATATAAATAAAAAGGGGAAAAAAGAACTGCAAGCCTTGTTGGTTATGATTTACAAAAGAGGAAAAAAGAAAAACAAAAACACTTCTAAATGAATAAGTATAAAAGTGTCTATATGATACAACAAATAGCATGAGAATATCCAAAAAAATTAAATAGGGATCACAAGTTCAAGCAGTACTCATTTTTTGTGTTCAAATGAATAAAAATTTAACTCCAAGTTTGTTAGTTGTTGAAACATTTTTAGGTAAAAGAGAAAGGAGAAAAAAATTTTAGAAATGTGGGACTTAAACATAAATGAAGGTTTTTTACTCTGCCCCCTTGGTGCTTTGTCTCTGTTAATATTTTAGAGGGAGTGTACGACAAAGAGTGACGGTGAGAGAGAGAGGAGAAGGATGAAAGGCCACTAGTCCTCACGTGTTGCTGGTTTAACTCATAACAAAACATTTTAGAGTGTCTAAAACAGCTCATGGTATATGTAGGTATGGAAAGAGCAATAACATTTATCAAAATCTCTTTGCCTGCCTTAGAAAAGAGCTTTTCATGCCAACCTTGAAGCCGCTTCCAAACCCTCTCTTTCAGAGGCTGAAAAGAAAAGTGTTTGTTTCTACCAACCATAGTGGGCAATCCAATGTATTTCTCATTAAACACCACATAAGAAATGCCTAGAATGTGCATAACACTAGCTCTGTTCAGAGGGCCGGTAATTAGGACTAAAGAAAATAACAAATTTCTCAACATTAATTTTTTGGCCAGAGCAATGTTCTTATTCAACTAAAATTTGCTGAATTTCAATACTTTTAGCCACAAATGCTCAGGCAAAAATTAAGCTATCATCTACAAAAATTAAATGACAAATTGAATGAGCATCTTTACATACTTTCACACACATCATGACGTTTTGAGCCTCAACATCATGTAATAAATCACTGTTAATACCCAATTTTTTCCAAGTCAACCTATAAAGAACAAATATCTTACAAAAATAATAAAATACAAAAAAAAATGTGTTATTATTATTAAAAATGAAAATAATAAAATAAACAAAAAAAAAAAGCAAAGAAGAAATAATTGCTATTTGAGGCAACACGCAAGATAGCAATCTAGCTTTCGGTGAAGTGATGTTCACCAATCCGGCTACTCACCTTGTCATGCCTCTTGCAGCTTGAAAACAAGAAACAAGAAAATCACATCAGTGCAACTTGCACAATTCTTCAACTATAAAAAGAGACTCAGGCAGTGAACCGAATAGGGGACACATAGAGCGGATACACAAACCAAAAGGATACATAGAGGAGAAAAACTCTGAAAATTTGAGAAGCAGTAACATTCACCGATTGAACCAAGCAGCCACACTCACATAAATACATAGTTTCAGGTACCAATTTGATCCCATTTTTTCTGTTAAATTTCTATTTTTGTTGCACTATATACAGCACATACAATAACTCCATTATTCATAAATTGGTCCATCCCCATTCTTTCTTTTTTTTCTATCTAATTTCTAGGCAAATAAAAAGGGGGCCACTCATTTCTATTCTCCCTCATTTTTCGGGTAAGCAGAGATACCAGAGACACAGAGGTGAGCAATTCATGCAAATCCCAAATTTTTAAAGAGATAAAACCTAATCAATTTTAAAGGGTTCAGGCAAGGAATCAAATAGATAAAATCAGAATAGAAGCAAAGAGATAGAAGGGTGGCGCCACTGGTAGCAGTGGTTTCCACCCCATCCCCAATTTCTTCCTTTCTAGAGCGAGAAACTCATTTCTTTTAGAGAGAGAACAAAGACCCAAAATTAGAGAGATGAATGAATTTTTCTCACCTTATGATCAATGGATTAAAGAAATTAAAGATGAAGATTGAAAGATGGGAGTCCTGCGTTTTTCACCATTTGCGCTCCTCTGCCTCTTGCTTTTTCTTCCCCCTGCCATTTCTCCCTTCTCTGACCAGTTTCCTTTTTTTTTTCTTGCATACATGTAGTGTTTTAGTTTATTAACACATTGGTTTTTATTTGTTTTATCCTACTAAAACTATTTCCCTTTTTATGACTTTTGTTATTTCATTTGGGCTTAAGTTTGTTTATTGGCTTGTTGGATCAATTGTCATAAGCATCTATTTCATTTTCTTTTGCTTCTCTTGTCATCTTGGACCAAAATTCGTGGGCCTCTTTATTTTCCTGGTTTAGTGTGATAGCTCTTGGGTTGTTATTTTGTTTGGATCAAAATTTATGGGCCTTTTTATTTTGCTGGTTTAGTGTGATGACTTTTGGGTTGATAATTTGTTTGGGCTTGTTTTATTTCACATACTACTTTTATTTTTATTTTTTTGATGTTGTTTTAGTAACTAGTTTGGCTAAAATAGAATTTGGCCCAAATATGTTTATTTATTTGTTTTTGGTCATTTTAATTAATTAATTTATTTTATAATCTTTATTTATTCTTTGTTTATTGTTATTATTACTCTTTATCTTAAGGGTCCTTGTTTTTTTTTTTTTTATGCTTTATGCATTTCATATTATACTTAATTCTTTTTTTTTTTTTGTAAATAAAACTAAAGTCCAATGATGAATTAAGTTAGGGAATAATTGTATTGACAATTTTTCCTAATGTTCCTGAGGTGGTGGATAAATTTCTTGGTTATGCCAGAGGTACTGGAGTAACCAATGAAACTCTTAATACTGCTTTGGTTCTTTTAATTATTGTAATTTTTGACATTTTATGTTACATTTTATCTCATTTTATCATTATTTTTGTTCATGCTGGAATAAGATTACCGACGAGAGAATAGTTAAGGATAGTCGTGATGACGGCGATTCCTTGATATTCTGGAGATGAGGAGTGTCATGTTAGTCTTTTCAGATGTGCTGATGGACTTAAAGAAAGATCTCCGATAAAAATCTTTTGCCACAAATCTCGAATTCATTTCTTTTAATAAGCATAATAAATTACATTTTTGCGCATTTTGCAGTTATCATTTTAGTTTTTAAAATGTTAAAACATCACCTATGACGGAAAAAAAAAATTGAGAGATGATTGTAATGATAATCACTGTCTCTATCCAATAGTCTTGAGGCATCTTTTTAGTTTTTGCCAGAGGTACTAGCAGGACTTAATAACACATTAATATATTTTAAAATATAATTTAATGACCAATTTCATTCAGCAATTTTTAGATAACCTAAAATTAAATTGGTAACCGTTCGCTAAAACAGGCGTCGTAGAATGCTAACTCCTTCCCTACACGTAACCAACTTTCTTACCAAACTTTGATAACGTAAACCAAACTTTTTTCTTATATAGACATCCAATCATGTCTTAAATTAATTGGTGCCGACTCCATTAGTTTTCTTCAATCATTTTTAATTTAAAGGCTTTTCAAAACCTACACTTTTTACACTTATTCTTTTCTCCACCTCAGGTCGTCGCGCTCCTTGAAAGGGACATTACGACAATCACTTATACCCTCTACACAGCAAAAATAGATAGGGAGACATCGGGTCACCTTGTCTTAAGCCTCAACCCAGGAGAAACAAACCATGTTGCATGCCATTCAATATCACCGAATATGAAATAGTAGAAATGCATGACATAATAATGCTTGCCCATCTTTCTGCAAACCCCAATTTCCTCATCATAGCCTCCATAAAACTTCATTCTACTTGTTCATACACCTTGCTCATGTCAAGCTTAAGGGCCATGAAACCTTCCTTCCTGATGCGCTTATTTTTTAGAGCATGTAAAAGTCATAAGCTACCATCACATTATTAGTAATTTAGCGGTTTGACACAAACACATTTTGGTTCAAAGAAACCACTTCCGAAATAATGGTATTTAGCTTGTTAGCTTACACCTTGGATATGATCTTATAGAGCACATTGCATAAACTGATAGGTCTAAATTGGTTCCTATTAGTGGGGTTATTGATTTTTGGAATAAGAATAATATGAGTGTAATTGATCTCATCAATAGGAACCCCACTAATCAAAAAATCCAATATCACTATTACAACATAAGATCCCACCACATTCCAATATCGTTGATAAAATAAAGCTGGAAAACCATCCAACCTTAGTGCTTTTGTAGCACCCATTTGGAACACACCCTCTTTCACCTCATTCTCAATGAAGGGCATTAGTAAATTCTCATTCATACTATTTGTAATTCTAGCATCAACTAGATCAATAACTGGGAAAAATTAGGGGGTGAATGGAAGAGAAAATATTTCAAAATAATTAATAGCAATCTCTTCAATTTCTTCCTGCTTTGAGTGCTAGCCGTCATCCTTATCTTACAATTTCCAAACTATGTTTTTTTTTTTNTTTTTTTTGTCTATTTGAAGCTCTTCTATGGAAATAACATGTATTCATGTCCCCCTCCTTTAACTATTGAACTCAAGACCTAGCTTCCACATCAATTTCTCTCTCTCTAAAATCTTGTTCATAGCATTTCGGAACAATTTTATTCATTGTAAAATTTATGCACTTCGTCTCTGTGACTTAGAAACCCATAATTGGCCTTGCAACCTTCTAATTTGCTTTCCCACATAGCCAAAATTATATTCATTCCAAGCTTGCAAGCATTCATTGGTACCTTTCATTTTCTGTTGTACCTGAGACATACCTGGCCCTAGAGCTTCATCACGCCAACTTGCACACATCAAGTTATCACAATCCTTATGTCTTGTCCATATTTGCTCAAATAATAAGTGCTTGGTGGGGCGTTGCAAAAAATTACCTGCATCCAAAGCATGGACAAGGATAGGGCAATGATCCGAAACACCAATATCCAAGTGATGCACCTGGTTAAATTGGACCATCTTGAGGTAGCAAAGGCCTGGTCTAGTTGAACTCTCACATTAGCTTCATTTTCTCTCCCATTACACCATGTAAACTGATTACCATGAAAACCTAAATCTTGAAGTTCACAAAAATCAACATCCTCTATGAATTGACGCATTTGACTTTTGGGTCTATCCACCTTGCTAAATTGCTCATGCCCATAAAGGATTTCAATAAAATTCCCAACCACAATCTAGTTCGATCTCTCAACACTTTTAATGGATTTTAAAATTTGCCAACCCCTATGCCTCAAATGAGTTGTTGGGTCTCTATAGAAACCAATGAGAAACCATTTTCCTTTCTTCCCGTCCTCAACCGAGACATCAATATGATATTGAGAGTATGAAACAAGATCCAAAACTACGTCATTATTCCAAAGAAAACTCAATCCCCCACACCTCCCTTGATAGCCAATACTAAACCCGTTAGAAAAACCCATTCATCTTTTGAAACTGTCATACTCACCTACAATTAACTTTGTCTCACAAATGAACACGACCTTGGGACCTTGTTGCCTTATTAAAGGGCTAAAGGCATGAACTACGAGCGAGTTCCCAAACCCACAACAGTTCCAGCTGAGTGTTTTCATGGTTCTTGATGAGACTACCCTGCAGTCTTCACCATTTTATCATTTGTGTTACTCTCCCTTACCATCCTTCATTTTGTTTTGTTTTTTGGTTTCCATCCTTCACCCCATTCAAGTTATCATTCATTAAATATGCTATCTTCTGCTTAGGTAAAGCCTTGCCATTATCAATGTTTACTCCACCCCAACCCTTGCTAATCTCTTCCATTTTCTCACTTAAGGCGAAGAGGCCATCACTAATTACACATAGTTAGTTATGATACTAGTGATATGCTCTTGCACTATGACACCGACCTGTGACAGTAAAGGATCGATAGCACTGGGTACGGTCTCACTTGCCTTATGTCTAACCCCATTGCCATCCGCAATAACACTATCAAGAAACATTTGATGCAGTCGCTAGTGTGGCTTTAGTTTGGAGAACCGAGCCCATGTCAACCCCACCACTTGACCCTTGGCCCTCACGCCTCTCACCCATTCGCTGGAGCCATCGAGAGATTTGCTAACACCGTATATAGGATTTCAGTATGAGCAGTCGTTGTTGCACATGCATGGGTTGACTCTTTGGTGCGTGGTGCACTATTTGGATTAATATTCTCCCTGTTATCATGGCTCTCCTCCACTCGTCACCCCGTTTGGTCAGCCCTAAACCAAGGTCCCATTTTCTTATCCTTTACCACATATTTCTCTTCATCATCTAAGAGAGTTGAATACATATTTTCTTCATGACCAAGCTTCCCACAGTAGTAGCAGAATTATGGGATTCGCTCATATTGAAAATCCACCTAAATTAGATCGTCTTTTATGCTTGTTAGTTGCTGACCATGTTTTAAAAGGATTGTCACCACCATGGCTACCAGCACCTTTAGAACTAAACTCACATTCCCTGTCACTTTGAATTGTCTCACGTCAACAACACACCCTAGTTTATTCCCTATTTTTCGACCCATAAAGGTAATTTGGCAATGAATGGGTAACCCCCATAGATGCACCCAAACAGATACTTCATTCAAGTTGACAGATTGCACATCCATGTTACGTCCCCATCTTTGCACTAGTAGAAAATAATTTGTGTATATCCATAGATTTTCTTTCAAGACTTGGCGCATATCACATTCATGCTCAAAGAAAAATTGGAAAACCCTAGGTTCCAGTTCAACCACTCGTAAACCACTCAAGTAGCCCTAAATCCCTATCAGCACCGCCTGTAGCACACCGCTAAACACTAATTTCTCAGTAACAACACGACCAACAAAGCTCAAAGAGCACGGCTGCACCCCATCCTCCACATCTTCTTCTTTGATCGTAAGAATATCCTCATCCTTAACTCCACATCCTCCCACTGTAGCCATCACTATCAACCACACAGAAACAGACGAAAGACAAACAGAAACAGAGACCTCCAAAGCCTAGACTTGGAGAAAGTAGAGTCACAACGGCACCAGAAAGAAAGTGACAAAGCGTTATGATGACTTCACACCAGGAAAAAGCTAGGAGTAAAAAAACTATTAAGTTGAATTTTGAAGCATAGCCTATTCCTAATAAAAAGGATAAGCTTACAAATTTAAATTTTTTTACTCTTATCCTATATAAAAAAAAAAATTGAATCTTAAAATAAAATAAGTTATTTTAATGTAAGATTTAGTTAAATTTAATTATTACCACATTATAAGTGAAGAAAAGATGTATTGTAGGTGCAATTAAATGATGTTGCCTTTTTTTTTTTTTCCTGTCAATCATGATTTTTTTTTAGGGTTATTCATGATTTTTTTGGAGTGTCATTCATGATTTTCTATTTCGGAAACCGGCACATAATTTGTTGTCCTTTACCTCAGTGTGTAGATTGCGGGTGATTATGTTTTTGCCCCAAAAATTATTCATTTTCTTCAATTTCTCACTCCTTTTGTTAGTTTTTCATACGTAGAAGGCTCAGAGAAAGAAGAAGAGCAGTAGAGGAAAAATGCTAGGATAGACTTTCATTCACTTTTACATATCATATATCAAATCCTTTACAAAAACAAACCACAAGGTAAGTTCTAACATACCTTAACTCCTCAAAATAAGGATAAACATAGGAATTCACATAACCTCACCAACTATAGTTGATGTTATCAAAATAAACAAAATAATAGTATATTAGAGTATCTAGAAAAATCTTGCTTCAACACTCCTCCTCAAGATTTTTCTTGGAGACTCCTAGCCTTTCCCTTAATTCTTGCACTTTTCTTCTAGACAATCCTTTAGTAAGAATATCTGCAAGTTGTTCATTTGAGTTGCAGTGGACTAGCTCAACTTCACATTCTCTTTCAGCTTGTCTTATTGCATGCACTTTTACATTTATATGTTTTGTTTTACCATGGTAACTAGGATTCTTAGCCATAGCTACAACTGACTTGTTATCACACCATATAACAGTTGGTTTGTCTTAAGTTTGGCCTAAATCCTTAAGAACTTTCCTCAACCATATTGCTTGATTTGAGGCAACAGCTGTTGAAACATATTTTGTCTCTGCACTTGATTGTGCAACACAATCTTGCTTCTTTGAGCTCTATGAAAAACATCCTGAACCAAGAGAGAATAAATAGCCTGAAGTGCTCTTCATGTCATCCACACTTCCAGCCCAATCACTATCACAATAGCCTTGAAGATCTCCCTTATCAACTGTTGTATAGAAAATGTCATGATCCACAGTCCCTTTAATGTATCTCAAGACTCTTTTAGCAGCTCCAAAATGTTTTTGAGTTGGTGCTTGCATAAACCTTGACAGTAAGCTTGTTGGAAACATCAAATCTGGCCTTGTTACTATTAAATAAAGTAAACTCCCAATCAAACTTCTATAAGCTGAAGCATCAGCTAATTCTGAACCATCATTCTTTGACAATTTATTGTTAACAACCAGTGGTGTATCTACTGGTTTGCATTATTCCATATGAAATTTTTTCAGTAGATCTCTTGCATATTTTTCTTGAGAAACAAAGATACCATTCTCTAATTGATTTATCTCCATTCCTAAGAAATAATTCATTTCTCCCATATCTGTCATCTCAAACTCTTGCTGCATATCAGCTTTAAACTTCACTATTGCTTCATGATCATTTCCTGTTACAAGTAAGTCATCTACATATAAAGAGATAATCACAACAACACCATTCTCCAAAGTTTTTACATACAAGGCAGCTTCATTTGGACTCCTCTGAAAACTAGCACCCATCAAGTAATCATCCATTCTACTATACCAGACTCTAGGATCCTATTTTAAGCCATATAAAGCTTTATGCAGCTTGAGTATTTTCCCTTCATTCCTTTCAACTATAAAACCTTATGGCTGATCCACATACACCTCTTCTTCAAGAANGCATATCAGCTTTAAACTTCACTATTGCTTTATGATCATTTCCTGTTACAAGTAAGTCATCTACATATAAAGAGATAATCATAACAACACCATTCTCCAAAGCTTTTACATACAAGGTAGCTTCATTTGGACTCCTCTGAAAACCAGCACCCATCAAGTAATCATCCATTCTACTATACCAGACTCTAGGATCCTATTTTAAGCCATATAAAGCTTTATGCAGCTTGAGTATTTTCCCTTCATTCCTTTCAACTATAAAACCTTATGGCTGATCCACATACACCTCTTCTTCAAGAACTCCATTCAAGAAGGCTGACTTGACATCCAAATGGAAAATCTTCCATTTGTTTTGAGCTGGCAAGGCTAACAACAATCTGATTGTGTCATGTCTTGCTACAGGTGCAAAAGTATTATGAAAATCAACTCCAGCCACTTGAGAATAACTCTTTGCTACTAGCCTTGCTTTATGCTTGTTCACTGTGCCATCAGGATTCAACTTAAGCTTGTAAACCCATTTCAGCCCAATAATGGACTTGTTTGATGGCCTATCCACAAGCTCTCAAATTTTGTTCTTCTCAATAGCTTGAATTTCTTCTTGCATTGCTTTTCTCCACACAACATGATTAGAGGCTTCTTCATAAGTTGATGGTTCAACTACTACAAAATTACATCTCTCATAAACTTCTGCTAAGGACTTTGTCTTCAAAACTAGATTGTCTGTAGTATTTTCAACAGTAGCATCTTGGGCAGGTTCAACTTGTGTGTGAGCTGCTTCACTTTTCGGTTTGGAGAAGCCATCATCCCTTATCACCTTTTCATTCTTCTAGTCCCAATGAGCACCTTCATAAAAAATGACATCCCTAATCACCATTAATTGTTGTGTTTCCAAATTATAAATTTTGTAACCCTTTGATTTTTCTGCATAACCCAAGAAGACTCCCAATTCACTCTTCTTGTCAAACTTGGTTCTTCTAACAACAAGTACATGAGCATAACAGATGGAACCAAACACTTTTAAATGCTTTGCAGTAGGTTTAGCTCCTGAACATGCTTCAATAGGTGTTAAACCATGCACAGACTTAGTTGGTAGTCTGTTTAGAAGATAAACAGTTGTGTATGCAGCTTCTACCCAAAACATTTGAGGCAATTCCTTCTCCAACAACAAACATCTAGCCATTTCTACCACAGTCCTGTTCTTCTTTTCACATACATCATTTTGTTGTGGTGTATATGGGACTGTTAGTTGCTAGTTGATACTTTCACCTGTACAAAATTCTTGAAATTCAGCTGAAGTATATTCTTTTCCATTGTCTGATCTCAGCTGCTTGATCTTGCAACCAGATTGAACTTCCACCATTCTCTTGAACATCTTAAAAATCTATGAAACTTGAGACTTGCTTTTAATAAAGTATACCCATGTCATCCTTGTCAAGTCATCAATAAAAAGAATGAAATACTTATTCTGCCCAACTGATAGATTTTTCATAGGACCACAAATATCTGTGTGAACAAGATCAAGCTTCTCCTTTGCTCTCCATTCAACTTCGTTTGGAAATGATTCCCTATGTTGTTTTCTAAATTGACAAACCTTGCATACTGAGTTTAACTCACTAACAGTTGGTAAATCTCTAGTTAAATACTCTGAATGCATGAGTTTCAATGATCCTAAATTAACATGCCAAAACCTATTGTGCCAAAGTTATGTCTCATCTACTTTAGCAAAATTGGCTTGGTTTAATATAGCATTCAAATTTAGAGGAAAGGTTTTTTCTACCATTTTCACCATTGCAATCTCAACTCCTTTTTCATCTAACACTCTACAACATTCATCCTTAAATAGTAAAGAATATTCATGGTTCACCATTTGAGTAACACTAAGTAGATTCTGAGCAAGACAGGGAATATATAACACATCATGAATATACCTGACACCTTTTTTATTTGTATAGCAACTGATCCTTTTCCTTCAGCTTCAACTATCTCTCCATTACCAAGCTTGATTTTTGTTCTCACCGAGATACCCAACTGATCAAAGAGTTCCAAGTACCTAGCCATGTGATTTGTACAACCACTGTCAATGAACCAGGTGTGCATGTTTGATTCATGAGAGGACTGATGAGCCATAAGATAACATCCTTTGGAGGTTCTTGATCATCAACAAAATTTGATTGGTGAGCTAGTTGCTGTTGTTTGGGTTGTTGTGCTTGCTTGGCCCTACAATACTTCTCAATATGCCCAAGCTTTTGACAAAATCTGCACTGTATAGGTGGCTTTCCCTTAAAGAAACAATCCTTTTCTTCATGGTTAGTTCTTTGACAAACTCCACATGGAGGAAATTTTCCTCTTGCATTTGAATTCTGCCCTTGACGATTTTT
>QAOA01004109.1:131192-284545 GCA_003255065.1 Cercis canadensis
ATGAAAAACATCCTGAACCAAGAGAGAATAAATAGCCTGAAGTGCTCTTCATGTCATCCACACTTCCAGCCCAATCATTATCACAATAGCCTTGAAGATCTCCCTTATCAACTGTTGTATAGAAAATGTCATGATCCACAGTCCCTTTAATGTATCTCAAGACTCTTTTAGCAGCTCCAAAATGTTTTTGAGTTGGTGCTTGCATAAACCTTGACAGTAAGCTTGTTGGAAACATCAAATCTGGCCTTGTTGCTGTTAAATAAAGTAAACTCCCAATCAAACTTCTATAAGCTGAAGCATCAGCTAATTCTGAACCATCATTCTTTGACAATTTATTGTTAATAACCAGTGGTGTATCTACTGGTTTGCACTCTTCCATATGAAATTTTTTCAGTAGATCTCTTGCATATTTTTCTTGAGAAACAAAGATACCATTCTCTAATTGATTTATCTCCATTCCTAAGAAATAATTCATTTCTCCCATATCTGTCATCTCAAACTCTTGCTGCATATCAGCTTTAAACTTCACTATTGCTTTATGATCATTTCCTGTTACAAGTAAGTCATCTACATATAAAGAGATAATCATAACAACACCATTCTCCAAAGCTTTTACATACAAGGTAGCTTCATTTGGACTCCTCTGAAAACCAGCACCCATCAAGTAATCATCCATTCTACTATACCAGACTCTAGGATCCTATTTTAAGCCATATAAAGCTTTATGCAGCTTGAGTATTTTCCCTTCATTCCCTTCAACTATAAAACCTTATGGCTGATCCACATACACCTCTTCTTCAAGAACTCCATTCAAGAAGGCTGACTTGACATCCAAATGGAAAATCTTCCATTTGTTTTGAGCTGGCAAGGCTAACAACAATCTGATTGTGTCATGTCTTGCTACAGGTGCAAAAGTATTATGAAAATCAACTCCAGCCACTTGAGAATAACTCTTTGCTACTAGCCTTGCTTTATGCTTGTTCACTGTGCCATCAGGATTCAACTTAAGCTTGTAAACCCATTTCAGCCCAATGATGGACTTGTTTGATGGCCTATCCACAAGCTCTCAAATTTTGTTCTTCTCAATAGCTTGAATTTCTTCTTGCATTGCTTTTCTCCACACAACATGATTAGAGGCTTCTTCATAAGTTGATGGTTCAACTACTACAAAATTACATCTCTCATAAACTTTTGCTAAGGACTTTGTCTTCAAAACTAGACTGTCTGTAGTATTTTCAACAGTAGCATCTTGGGCAGGTTCAACTTGTGTATGAGCTGCTTCACTTTTCGGTTTGGAGAAGCCTTCATCCCTTATCACCTTTTCATTCTTCCAGTCCCAATGAGCACCTTCATAAAAAATGACATCCCTACTCACCATTAATTGTTGTGTTTCCAAATTATAAATTTTGTAACCCTTTGATTTTTCTGCACAACCCAAGAAGACTTCCAATTCACTCTTCTTGTCAAACTTGGTTCTTCTAACAATAGGTACATGAGCATAACAGATGGAACCAAACACTTTTAAATGCTTTGCAGTAGGTTTAGCTCCTGACCATGCTTCAATAGGTGTTAAACCATGCACAGACTTAGTTGGTAGTCTGTTTAGAAGATAAACAATTGTGTATACAGCTTCTGCCCAGAACATTTGAGGCAATTCCTTCTCCAACAACAAACATCTAGCCATTTCTACCACAGTCATGTTCTTCTTTTCACATACATCATTTTGTTGTGGTGTATATGGGACTGTTAGTTGCTGGTTAATACCTTCACCTGTACAAAATTCTTGAAATTCAGCTGAAGTATATTCGTTCCCATTGTCTGATCTGAGCTGCTTGATCTTGCAACCAGATTGAACTTCCACCATTCTCTTGAACATCTTAAAAATCTATGAAACTTGAGACTTGCTTTTAATAAAATATACCCATGTCATCCTTGTCAAGTCATCAATAAAAAGAATGAAATACTTATTCTGCCCAACTGATAGATTTTTCATAGGACCACAAATATCTGTGTGAACAAGATCAAGTTTCTCCTTTGCTCTACATTCAACTTCGTTTGGAAATGATTCCCTATGTTGTTTTCCAAATTGACAAACCTTGCATACTGAGTTTAACTCACTAACAGTTGGTAAATCTCTAGTTAAATACTCTGAATGCATGAGTTTCAATGATCCTAAATTAACATGCCCAAACCTATTGTGCCAAAGTTATGTCTCATCTACTTTAGCAAAATTGGCTTGGTTTAATACAACATTCAGATTTAGAGGAAATGTTTTTTCTACCATTTTCACCATTGCAATCTCAACTCCTTTTTCATCAAACACTCTACAACATTCATCCTTAAACAGTAAAGAATATTCATGGTTCACAATTTGAGTAACACTAAGTAGATTCTGAGCAAGGCAGGGAATATATAACACATCATGAATATACCTGACACCTTTTTTATTTGTATAGCAACTGATCCTTTTCCTTCAGCTTCAACTATCTCTCCATTACCAAGCTTGATTTTTGTTCTCACCGAGCTGCCCAGCTGATCAAAGAGTTCCAAGTACCTAGCCATGTGATTTGTACAACCACTGTCAATGAACCAGGTGTGCATGTTTGATTCATGAGAGGACTGATGAGCCATAAGATAACATCCTTTGGAGGTTCTTGATCATCAACAAAATTTGATTGGTGAGCTAGTTGTTGTTGTTTGGGTTGTTGTGCTTGCTTGGCCCTACAATACTTCTCAATATGCCCAAGCTTTTGACAAAATCTGCACTGTATAGGTGGCTTTCCCTTAAAGAAACAATCCTTTTCTTCATGGTTAGTTCTTTGACAAACTCCACATGGAGGAAATTTTCCTCTTGCATTTGAATTTTGCCCTTGACGATTTTTTCCAACCCTTTTCACCACTTCCTCTCTTAAAATCTCTGATTGGTTGCTTCCCCTTTTCTTTAGTTTGAAATGCACCTTCTATGGCTTCCTCCTCGTTTCTCATATTGATTCTCTACTCATAAGCTTGTAGTTTGCTGATGAGTTTAGAGATTGACAGCATTTTCAAGTCACAAGACTCTTCTATAGCTGAAACCTTAGCTTCAAATCTTGCAGGAAGACTTATGAGTATCTTGTTCACCACTTTGTCATCTTCAAATGTTTCTCCTGTGAGCCTTATCTTGTTGATAGCTTCTATCAACTTGCCTGCATAGTCTTTTACAGTTTCTGACTCCTTCATCTTGAGCATTTCAAACTTTCTTTTGAGAGTGAGCAGCTTGACTGCCTTAATTCTGTCACTTCCTTCAAACTTTTCCTTCAATTTATCCCATGCCTCCTTAGGTGAACTACAGGTCATAATCCTGTTGAAAATGTTGTCTGAAACTGCAGCATAAATACATGACAAAGCCTTTGGCTTTTTAGCTTTCTCCTCCTCAAATATTTTAATTTGAGCCATAGTAGGATTAACTATTAATGGCTCTGGTTCTCTCTCTGTTGCAACAATCTCCCATAAATTTTGAGCTTCCAAATATGCCTTCATCTTAATAGCCCAAAACTGGTAGTTTTCTCCATTAAATGTTGGTGGTCCCTGAGTGTAGCTTCTTGTAGCCATCTGCTGTTAACTCCTTCCTTTGTAACCTTGAAACCAAACCAACTTAGCTCCTTCCCCTTTGTAAGCTTGGTTAATCCTCACAGGTCCTTTAAGAAAATAGCTCTGATACCATGTTAGTGTTTCATACGTAGAAGGCTCAGAGAAAGAAGAAGAGCAGCCGAGGAAAAATACTAAGATAGACTTTCATTCACTTTTACATATTATATATCAAATCCTTTACAAAAACATGTCATAAGGTAAGGTCTAACATATCTTAACTCCTCAAAATAAGAATAAACATAAGAATTCACCTAAATTCACCAACTACAGTTGATGTTATCAAAATAAACAAAATACTAGTCTATTAGAGTATCTAGAAAAATCTTGCTTCAACACCTTTCATCATCGGTAACCTACCATTGGATTCCTTTCCCTCCCTTTCTTCAAGTTTTTGAGATTGTGTCCGAGTGAATTTTCAAGGTAAACATCCAAGGGACGGAACGGGGCAAAGACTTGATAAAATTGAAACTTTCTTGGTGTATTGAGGATATCCTCATCAAAGATTTTTACACAGACAAGGTTTAATTACCCTCTTCCTTTATCACTCTCACCCTCATGTTTATACTATGCAGCCTTTACCTTTGAAGTTTTCATGTGAGTAAGGAGGACGCTGTAGCTCCCCCAGTTGGCCTTCAAGGCCTCTAAGTTACCTTGCAACCTCACCAAATTCTGTTTTATCCCACGCATCCAGCAGCTGAGCTATCTTTTCAATTTTCTGACATGAGGCTCCAGATTCCAACCCCTTACCACTTCCCCCACATAGATTTAAAGAAAAAACAGCGAGACAAAGACCCACCATCCTCCACCACTCTTTGACTTGAACAATAAATCAGAGTTGGGGTATTCCAAGATGAAGAGGCAACAACACGATCCAAACGAAGTTGAATATTGGCATCACCATCCCGTCCATTGTTCCAAGTGCCAATGCTGCTTGGAACCCATCCATTTGAGATTGAGGTTTAACACCACCTCCCAGTTTTTCGTGAGAATATAAAATCTCATTAAAATCGCCGCAACACAACCATGGCAAAGAGTACTGATTAGAGAGAAAAGGAAATGAAGGAGACGCCATGAATGATCTCACAAATGTGTGACTGAATTCTCGTAGAAACCAGTAAAGAAGGAAACGCCATGAATGATCTCACAAATGTGTGACTGGATTCTCGTAGAAACCAGTAAAGAAGGAAACGAAGGAGACGCTATGAATGATCTCACAAATGTGTGACTGGATTCTCGTAGAAACCAGTAAAGCGCCATTTCTTCTCCTCATCGTCCTCACTATGCCTAGTAGAAAACGACAATAAAGAAACAACCAACTCACCTCGCCGCAACAAGGCAAGACCCCACATCTACCCACACAATCAACGAACACACCACTAGGCCACCCAAGCCTGTTCTTAACTCTTTTTGCCGAAGTCAACGGCACAAAGCACGAACTGCATAAGGGTTCCCAAGCCCTCGGTAGTTCTCTTCCTCTTACTACGGAGATCCATCTCAACCCCCTTACCACCATTCTTCCTTGTCACCCTCCTCTAAGAGGATATTGGAGCCTCAGAATAAGGTGAGCAGTGCTCAGAATTCTGCACCCCTTAAGAAACGAAAGTACCAGTCACCATCTTTGTCCCTTCTCTAGCCATATCTTGAGAACAAGAATGCACAGCAGCCGCCACCCCACACAACACAGAATCAACTACAAATTCTTGCATCATCGTCCCCAAAAACTTGACTTTGTCATGGGGCGCAATCGCATTTCAGCAATCAGCCACCACCAGACCCATATCAATACTTGCCACGTCAGTGTCACCCATTGACTTGCAAGTATCCGAAACAGGTAGGGACAGAATCTTAAGTTTTATATTTTGAATAATATGGTTAAAATTTTAAATATTTTAATACCGGATTCACCGTTCTCAGGTGGACCAACGATAATAACAGCGTCGTTGGGTAGACACTCCCTCAAAGATAACACTTGCCAACTTTAAGCAGCACCAAAGACAAAAATCCACTTCCATCGTGGTTTGGTTTCCATCTCACCTCCCACTATCTCTAATTAAAAGATGAACACACACTTCTATAACTCATCCCACATCTTTTGTAGCACTCACACGCACCGCTTAGAAATTTTTCGATTTCGCCTTGACTATGACCTCTTCTATCTTACACTTCTCAGCAGCTGCCGACGCCAATTTCCAGAGAAGAAATGATTTTGGGTTTACGGCGTTCTGCCCCTCCATTTTCCAGTTACCAATTTCAGTTCATAATCGCAATTCTAAGGCCAAAGGGCATCCTATTAGGTACTTCTAACAATTCTACGCCTTTCTCTCTCATTTGCCAATCCCTGTTCGTATATTTTATTGGGTTCGTGATATTTTCCTTTTGGTAAAATGGGTTCGTGAAATTTTAGTTGCCCAGTAACTTATTCTCAGTATAATGAAATAGTGGGTATGTTTTAAATGCTTATGCTTTTCCCATATTTGCTGGCTAGAGAAAGGATGAAGTAATCGAACAAAGCCATGAACAACAATTATAATGACTATATTTAGATGTGAGGAAAATTTCCAGACAGATAAAGATTCAATAAAAGCATGTAATTAATCATAATTTCTTTTCTTTTTGGGTTTAATGCAGTAGTGAATTTTTTCCAGTGTTTACCATATATAGACTTGTTTAGCTACTTTTTGACTACGAAAAAGCTTGAAAGTTTTATCTGATGTTTAATCAATATAGTTCCTTTATTATATATTAGATTAATAGATATTTTGGATCTGTAAATTCCAGATTGGTATTGGATAGACCATTTTAAATTTTATATATAGTTATTGCAGGTCATATCTTGATTTCCATTCCTCTAAGTTGTGATTGAGTGTTGTATCGTATTACCATTGATTACGTAAACAAAGAATTTGAAAGCAGTAAGTCTAGGACTTTTAAACTCTTCTGGCAACAAACTATAATACTAATAGAATTTATTTTCAGATATTCCTACCATTCACGTTTTCTTGTTTATTTATTTATTAGATTTTGAAGCCCAGAAGGGGGAACTATCTTTTAGACATGTAAATGTTGAACTGATATATGTAATTTAATAAATGTAGATGCCACTCGATTAGTGCTGAGGAGAAGAAATCAAAAAGAAATCTACTGGACAATGCAAGCAACCTCCTCACTAACTTGTTGAGTGGGGGGAGTTTAGGGTCAATGCCTACTGCTGAAGGTGCAGTCTCAGATTTGTTTGGTCGGCCTCTGTTTTTCGCACTGTATGATTGGTTCTTGGAGGTACTTGAACTTATCATAAACTTATGATGTGGTTAGCAGCAGATACTGATTTCTGTCCTAAGTTTGTGTTTCTTTATTTTTGCATTTGCTCTACCCCCTCATCTTTTTCTTCCCCCCTCCACCCTTACTTTTTTCATTTTGGCTATTGGGGATATTATCCCTGTGGAGGCAGGAGCAGGGATTCAATCCCACGCCTGCAGAAACTACTGGTGGTCCCATTTGGTTCAGTCTAGTGCTAGTATACTTATATGAGAACTTATGTTTTTCTGATGTTTATATATTGTTTTTACTCATTTCTGTCTCGTTTTACTTTCATCTGATTTTACTCAGTTCCACTTTTGATTATGCTCTGAGGATATTGTTGAACGTCACAGCATGGCTCTGTGTATAAACTTGCATTTGGGCCCAAAGCATTTGTTGTTGTGTCGGATCCCATTGTTGCGAGACATATTCTGCGAGAAAATGCATTTTGTTATGACAAGGTAACATCTTCCTGAACGCCTTGATTTTTTGGAAATTGAAGTGCTTATTTGATTGGATCATTTTTATACTTTATTTTGTTTTAAGTCAGTTTCATATTGATTTGCTCTAAGTCCTGCTTCTGATTTGGTAAATAAAAACTTAGGGAGTACTTGCTGAAATCCTTGAACCAATAATGGGCAAAGGACTCATACCTGCAGACCTTGATACTTGGAAGCTAAGGAGAAGAGGTCTGGAACTGCATTTTTTTCCTTTCTTTCTTTCATTCATTCACTCTTCTCTCTCTCTCTCTCTTCCCTTGCTGTTAATAAATAAATAACAATAATGCATGAAAGCACAGTAAAAGGGAGCTTTTCTTACTTAAGCAGGATACAAGAGACTCCACCAAAGGCTAAGCACAAAAAAATATAATATTTGGCATTCATAACATGTGGAAATTCTGAAAGCAGATCAGAGTAAAGAGTATGGGTTGACATCCACTAGAACAGTGCTATTAATGAGATTGCGTCAAAGTTACAAATTTCTCGTCATTGAATATGTGATAGTTCCATGCAGGCTAAATTGTCCACATCAGGCACACAAAGAGCTAAGTTGCATGTGAAGCCAATCCACTCTTATTCTTAGACAAATCCCATTTGGCAAAACAATAGGTTCATTGAGGATTTAGGCATAGTCCAATAAATCAGCTTAAATTAATTTTGAGTTATCTCAGAAGCACACAGAGGATCTATGATTCAACATTCCTTTACATGTTAACCACCAACTAAAATCAGCAACCCCTTGTCCGTTGCAGATTATCAGCTGTCAAATACGATGAGATGCTGTCCATACGAAAAAACTAGTTTATAAGGAACTTGAGAACATCAAATGCTAAACATGAAAGTAATCTGAATGCACAAAATGTGGACCAAAACCCTAATAGGATCCTATCAATGCAAAGTGGTCTTTAATCCCTTGAATGTCTGCAAAGGCCTTCAAACAATCCTTGCTTGCACACCATAAAGAAGTCAAAGAAACAACCTTGTTAGATAGAAGCAAAGAGTTTCTGCAAAAGGATTCTTGCCTTATGCTCCAACCAAATAGACCAAATCACACCAAACAAAGCACACTGCTAGAACATCATTCCCTAATTAGTTCCTCAAACCTTATAGAGAATAGCAAAATAGTTATTCCTAATTTGCAGGGCACACCTAAGATTCACAAGTTGCTGGGAAATGTAAAAATAAATGGCTGCTAGTTTTGAAAGTTCTGAACACATGATGAACACATACAGAGTCAACACACTATGGAACTTTGAACTTGCAACAAATCATTGGTGTTACTCCAATTAATTGCTATACTAAAGTAGGATTCTTGATCCTGCTGCCCTTCGTTTCTCCTCTTTCTTTATAGTCTTTTATTATTAAAAACTGTTTTCCTGAAAGAGCCTCCAAATACCCTCAAACTTCCGATGCCTAAACCTCCTCACTAGATAAGCTATCAAATATCATTCTAAATCAATAAACGGTGGCTAGCTTCACTGTCTTTGCTGTTACAATGGACTGTGATGTTCAAGTGGATTAATACTAATGAACTGTTACAAGTCTGAAGAATTATATATCATTTGTGGTTTCTACAGCTTGTGTTTCCTGTATTTAGAATTTTTTAAGTTTACCAAGATCAGATCCTTCTTCATTCAACTTGACATTTATAAAAATTGCAGTCATTGCTCCTGGTTTCCATACCTTGTACTTGGAAGCTATGGTCAAAATATTCACAACTTGTTCAGAAAGGACAATAACAAAGCTGAGTAAGCTTCTTGAAGCAAGGGGCTATGATGGACAGAAATCAATTGAATTGGATCTTGAAGCAGAGTTTTCTAGTTTGGCTCTTGATATTATTGGGCTTGGTGTTTTCAACTATGACTTTGGTTCTGTCACCAAAGAATCTCCTGTTATTAAGGTTTGTCTAATGGATTATGCATTTGAAATTATATCATATCGATGTTGTATTAATTACAAGTGCAAGTCTTCTTTTCTTTATTATATCATAAGTTTTCTTGATGTTGGATATTGTCTTGGGAACTTATCATATTTGGCTTCACTTTTTGTTTATGCTGAATTTCTGTGAAATAGTTGATCAACTCTTTATCTGAAAGTATGTAATTATAGAAAAATCAGCAGCTTTCATAGAGATGTAATTTCTAAATGCTCTCATCCGCCCTCTTCCTATATATTCCTCCATATAATATAATACTGCTGATGCATTTATGTCCTCCTGCTGATGCCTTAAACTTGTCTCTTTCTTGACCATTGTCATTTACGAATGAGATTTATGTAGTTGTTGATGCGCTTGGGGATCCATTCATAAAAGTCCCCAAAGGAATCATCCTATTTTCTAAAACACATGTTTTCTAACATTAAAATAAACAATTCATTCTTGTGTTTTCAAGAGAGGAATGTTGTGTTTTAAAAGCCTGCATCTGCATCACAATATATTATTTGAAAAATACTCATGTTCTTAGGGTTTTATTTGGATAATTGAAATGTTGGAGGGTCTTCAGCAAAATTTTCTAATGTTAATGCCAGCTTAAGCTTCCTTTGCTTGACTGCAAGGTAGTAAGCTATTAAGTGATTTAGTGCATGTTTGGAATTCAGTTTGGTGGGCCTAGAATAATGTTCTATGAGAAGCAACCTTGTTACTGCTTCTTTCTCAACATGATTTTGTTGGGGGCTAATGTGATTCGGGCCACGCCAATTTGAATCCTAACATGCTCTTATTGCTGAGGAACTTGACCTTTAATATGACTTTGATGCTAAAGAATGTAAGTTGGTTCCTAGTCACAATAACCAGCACCTTCTTAGAATGGATGTGAAAAGTTAGCTAGCTCCAATTTAAGGAGGTACTGCCTCTATAAAGAGGGTAACCAGATGCTGGTGTTATATTCCTGCAGCCATCTTAAACTTCTCTAGTTAAGCAAAAAAAAGAGCACCCAAAACCATGTAGTCTGAGAATCTTATTAGTATTACTTGGGATTTTGTTGGTTCCCTCTTGAACTATCACCTCTAATGTCTCTTGATAGAATTTGCTTTTAAATATGTATATGTTCCCTTTTATGGAGCTCAGATTTGTGTTAAAAGTTTCTTTTAACTCCGAATTTCTTTTTTAAATTTTCTTTTCTATGAATTAAATTCAGCTTGCTCTCTGTAATTGCATGGTGCATGGAATATATTTTCAGAACCCTTCTATCTGAAAATTTGAAATCTGAAGTTGTAACAACCCTAGTAACTGTTCTCCTACAAACTGGAACAAGCTGTGCGTCCCATGTGTGCATATAGCCCAAGCACAAGGAGAGGGTCATCTGATGATGTCATTAGATCTAAGTAGCTATTGTCCAATAAAAAACCACTAGGCCCAAAATGCTTAAGCCTAAGTTACTAGTGGTAGTCAAGACAGATATCTCATACTACTCACTGTCTCTTCCTCTCCTTCCCTGCCCCCTGTCCTTTTTCTCTCATTGTCAGATTTCTTCTTGTCCAACTATCAGTTTCAAACCTATATATAAAGAATATTTCAGATGTGACCTGTGAGAGCAATGACTATCTTCTGGGGTGTATGATATCAGTAACAATCTGCTTACTGTAAATTTTAGACCATATTGAGAGTATGCTTTTGATGCCATCACTTTTTTATTTGTGAAAACCATTGGTCTTTGAGATTTCATGGACTATGTACTTCTAAATGTTTTGTAGGCAGTCTATGGTACGCTTTTTGAAGCTGAGCATAGATCCACTTTCTACATTCCATATTGGAATATTCCATTGGCAAGGTGGATAGTCCCAAGGCAAAGGAAGTTTCAGAATGACGTTAAGATCATTAATGACTGTCTTGATGGACTTATCAGAAATGCAAAAGACACCCGACAGGTAAGAAAATACTGTGATTTCATGATTGAGTGAATGTATGTGAGACATATATAGTTATTTGTGCATCGGAAATATCAAAATGGACTGGTCAGAAATGTAAAAAAGAGCAGACAGGGTAGAAAATACTTCAATTCAAGATTGATGTGTATATATGTGAAACATAGTTATTTGCACATGCATTATTGAAAAAGAAAAATTCAGGACTAATAAATATCAAATTCATGTGCTTTCCATTTCTGATGGAAGTGATTGAATTGGGTTAACTCTACTTTTAGCTTTTTGTTTCTGTTGCTTATGATATATATAGATAAATAGTTATAGATGGATAGATATCCTGGAAATACTTTCTAATTCAATTTTTAAATCTTGACTGGAAACATTTGCATGTACACTACTGGAAGGTATATTTGCTTCTTGCCGGCTGTTTTTCACCCTTTACTATAACATTGAACTGCAACATTCATATATGGAAATTGCAAAGGCAACCTGTAGTATGTTAAAGGAGGGATGTCATTTTCAACCTAGCTGTAAGTGTAACAGCCTATTCGTCAATGTTTGCTGCTTTCCCACTGTTGCCTTCTTACTTCTGTTTGGTAGAATTTTGAATAGGATGCAATTGTAAACAATGAAATGGGTCCGTTTATATTTTCCTTTTAGTACCAAGACCTTAGACCTGGTCACCAACATACCATCTAGTGTTAAAGAAAATCCCATTACTCTAATAAATGTATAGATGCCAGAAAGACCCAGGCAATGAGCAATGCAGAAGCAAATGACTTTCCAAACTGTTTCCAGAACATGAAGCAGAACAATGCTTCATAAGGCCTCCACAGCCGCAATAGATCTTGAATACTGATCCTGGTAGATACAAAACAGAAATCTTAATCAGAGAGAAAGAAACTGTATACGTGGTTTCTTATGTGGGTTTGAGTGTACACCTGGCATTACATTGTTCCACCTGGGATTACCACCTAAAAGCACAAAACGTGGAACAATGTGGTTCCCAACAATCAAATAAAAAAATTCGTCTCTTTCCTCTCTCCGTCTCCAATTCATCTTTCTCTCTCCCAACCCTTTTTCTCTACCTGGTCTAGCTGGTCTTCTCAATCAAGCTAAGCGGTTCTTAGAAGAAATGCCAATTGAACCCACTGCAGCTATCTGGGAGCCTTGCTTGGTGCTTCTTGGATGCATAAGAACATGAAAATGGGTGCTTATGCTGCTGAATGCAGTTTTGAGCTTGACCCTTTTTGATTCAGGGCCTCTGCTAATATTTATGCAAGAAAGATAATGAGAGAGAATGGGGTGAAAAAGGAACCAGCTTGTGTCTGGGTTTAGATTGAGAATTCCGTCCATGTGTTTTGTGGCTAAAGGCTCTGAGACACAAATTGATTTCATCACTTTTTGTGATGGTTCTGGCTCATGTGGAGACTACTGGTAGTACTAATTGTTATCAACCAATCATTGAGAGTTATTAGGGGTAGATAGAGGAAAGAGAAATGGGAAAAGGGTGAGAGGAAGGAAGCAAACATTTTTTTCCCCCTATCTTTTCAAATCCAAAAGATGTCTCTTTTTGGTGAGAGGGAGAGTGATAGATACTAGTTGGAAAGTGATCTGCCATGTGCACATTTTTGTCAATATTGATGCCGCA
This sequence comes from Cercis canadensis, assembly GCA_003255065.1. NCBI lineage: Eukaryota > Viridiplantae > Streptophyta > Magnoliopsida > Fabales > Fabaceae > Cercis > Cercis canadensis. The sequence continues at coordinate 144,132 of QAOA01004109.1, forward strand.
TCAGCAACTTCTATTAGTGTTTTTTGACAGTGTTAGGGATTAAGACAAAATTAGTGTGCTTTGAAAACATTTGGGACAAGAATGAAACCAAAAATAGTTGTAGGACGAAATTGAAATTTGAAGTAAAGCTAAGGGACGAAAATGCCTATTTAACCTTAATATAATTATCGTGATCTTCATCTCCTCATTCTGCATTGCCTAGCAATCAAAGGGGCCATAGGTTTTTCAAATTAACTTATCAATATGAAGGAAATTAGCACCTGGTTCATAATGGTATTGGAGATAATTCCTACATTTAAAAGACTTGGACCTATCCAAAGAGCAGAGTCTACTATTCAGTGAAGTTGAAGGATTCTTTGGAGAAAGGCATTGAAAAAGTATAATAAGATTATTCTCATCTTGATCATTAGAATTCCTATAGAATTAAACTTCAGATGTTGTTCTCCGTTCATATTAATATAAAAGGAAGAGATAGGAGCATGATGTATAGAAGATTAAGTGATAGATGATAAAGGTGAGAAGAAGCCACAAAAACAGCATAGGCACATCACAAATCCTTCTAGAGAAGAATGTGGGATTCCATCACTAAATTTATAGTTGACTAGAGGTTTAAAATCAAAATTCACCTGAGAAATGAAATTCCAAGGACTTGGTCTGACAAATGAGCATTGCTCATTCTCATATGTTTTTCCAAAATTGACATTTAATAAGCCTGTATGACTATTACTGATTGACTATACCATTATGTTCTCTATTGGACTTGGTTACATGTAGCCTTTGCATGTCATGACATTGATTCCATTCTATGGCAGGAAACAGATGTTGAGAAATTACAGCAAAGGGACTACTCAAATTTGAAGGTGTGTGTTTATCTTTGCAGAATGTAATATCAGTTTGCAAATGTTAGAATATCAAGATAAGTTACTGCAAATTAAGTGCTATGAAAATATCACAATTTCATGAAACTGTTCCTAAGAAAGAAGCTTACAGGATGCAAGTCTTCTACGTTTCTTAGTTGATATGCGGGGAGCTGATGTTGATGATCGTCAGGTATATCTCTTCCAGATCAATTATTCTTTCAATAAGAACTATCTTGGCTAGAAGTTAGCCAATCAGACAAGCAATATAACTGCTTGTTCTTCCGATCAAGTCTACTTAAATATATTTGATGTTCTCTATCTAGGTTTGTGTTACTTTATGCTTAATAATGGTAGATCAAGATATGTATCTGCATGTATAGAAAGATATGCATACTATTCTCTGTTGACCAACTGTGACCTTCCAGGAGCCTAAATTATTTTTTTGGGTAGCATTGAAAATTATATGTCTACACTTTTTGCCAGCTAAGGGATGATTTGATGACAATGCTTATTGCTGGTCATGAGACAACGGCTGCAGTTCTTACTTGGGCTGTTTTCCTGCTAGCTCAAGTATGTTGCCTTACAAGCTGATTTTTGATACAGTTATACACAACTAGGACCATTAATTTTCATGGCTTCTCTTCATGAGACCTTCCTCTTTCAGCTACACCATCTTGATTCTTATCAGTTTACTAATTGCAGAATCCTGCCAAAATGAAGGGGGCCCAAGCAGAGGTGGATTTGGTGCTGGGTGAGGAGAAACCAACCTTTGAATCACTAAAAAAATTGCAGTATGTTCCCTTTTCATATTACCTTTTTAATTCGTTGGTAGCTGTTTGATGGTTGTTTTATTCAGAAAAATTACATATATGTTGAGGCATAGTAATAGTTATATTTCGTAGGGAAAAAAAGGCATATTTCGGTAAAAGATGAACAGTTATCTGTATTGTTGTGGTTGTTGTTGTAGGATGGATATGATAGGTTCTTGCTTTCAATCATAATAGGTGGCTTGTTTCTCTCTTCCATTATTTCAAACGTCTTGACAATTATGTTTTGACAAGATTCCTAATTGGCAAATTTTATGGTTTTTGTTATCATTTTTGGCATTTAATTAGTCATAAGCTCTATATCTCTTAACTAGATGTCTCCTTTGAGGTGGGATATACGAGGATTCATCTTTTTAAACTTTCTTTCCCTACAAATCTAAGTGAGTATCTTCTGCCCTTGGTTGAGAGACAGGGAAAGCTAGGAGTAGGATGCCCAACAAGCTTACCAAGTTGTTAAGCCTGAACTTAGTAGCATCATTTGTCCAAAAAAATGTTCCTTACGTCATCATTCAACAAATAAAAGTTAGATAGGCCAACTGATTACTTGTTTTTCTATATTTTGTGCTCCTAGACCCATCACAGTTTGTTAACATATGTTGCGTGCTTTCAGGTACATAAGACTTATTGTAGTGGAGTCTCTTCGTTTGTACCCTCAACCTCCTTTGCTTATTAGACGTTCTCTGAAATCTGATGTTTTACCAGGTATTGCTTTCTGTTGATCACTGAATAAAAATGGAATAGAAAGGAAGTACATTTTTCTTATACTTGTTATTCAAGCATTGCATATTAGCATTGTTGTTGAACAATTTAGAATCCCAACCATTAGTGCTTGATATATAACATATTAAGGAATGGGCTAACCATGTATACTTCATATCCATATTACTAAGACCTCTTCTCACATGCTTTGCCTGGGAAGCACATGTACCTTGTGTAAATAGATGTTTTACATATTCCTTGAAGGTTCTATTGTATTGCATGTTTTACATATTCTATTATTTCTAGAACCTGTCTGATTTTGCTGTATATGAGATTAAAAGTAACAACAATTTTTTTTATCTTCATTGTACAATGTAATGTTTATTTTTTCTTGAGATTATTTTTTGTTTTGTATCTCTCATTTGAGATGGTGTGTCTGGACTTTATGTCACTTGTGCAGGGGGCTACAGAGGTGATAAAGACGGTTATGCAATTCCTGCTGGGACTGATGTCTTCCTTTCTGTGAGTACATATATTTGTGACTCCTTGTTTCTTAGTGGGGAAGTAGACATGAAATTTACAAATCCATGGCATTTTTTTATTAGGATCCTCCAATGTTTTAGAGGAGCTTGACAGGATTTTATTTTGTAAAGCAGAATCCCACATTTAATTGTAAATTTATCAATAGCCTTGCCAAAAAATAACTTGAAATTACTGTTTTCCTTTTTATTCTTCTCCCTTTAGCTCCTGTTGTATTAAGATTATCTCTACCCATTATGAGTCAACTAGCAAGCATGGTCCAGAATCTTTCTAGAACCCTCCAGCTGAAAAGGAAACATGCTTCTTAGTGTGTGGTTTCTACAATGTCTTATATTGGAGTAAGAGTGCTTTGGTAGCAAGTTTACCAATTTATAGAAACAATGAATTTGGCGGCACCCACAAACAACTTTACTCATTTGAGAACTTCCTTGAACATGGTACAAAAACCATCAGGTTCTTAGGTAAAATTTAAATTGAGTGAATGATGTGACACTTTGAAAACCATTAATGAAAACCTCAGTATTTATGTGGCTCAGATTTACAAAACAGGGTCTTGTTGCTTTTGGGAAGTGGATACTGTTTATAAAAGTGGTATTTACTTCACTCTAACTTACCAATTTTTGCCAAACTATGGGTGATGCAGCAAGGGATGGCATTAGAAGTTAAAGTAATTTGGATATCAAGATTACTATTGGAACCTTATGACTAGGTTTTCGTTTAATCCAGTTCTCTGCTAATTAGAGATATAGGGTTTATTGTTATGATAGAATTATCAAGATTACTTTCACTTTCTGAATGCTCCTTGTAGTTATGTAGCAACTTTAGTATTGGGGACACATTCATTTATATCAACGCTCATAATTATTTTTGTTTTGCACTACATTCATTTTACTTCGGGCTTGATGATTGTATTGCTGCTCAAAGATTTTATAATCCAGGTATATAATCTCCATAGATCTCCATATTTGTGGGACCGTCCTAATGACTTTGAACCTGAGAGATTCCTGGTGCAAAGAAAGAATGAAGAAATTGAAGAATGGGCTGGTTTTGACCCATCTCGAAGTCCTGGAGCCTTGTATCCAAATGAGGTTGCTTCCTAATTCAAACATTTTTTTGAAGCATGATTCATTCGAGTAAAATATATTTTTCTTCCTTGAAATATTTCTCAAATATCACTTGAGTCCCTAATATATTTAGTGTCACTTTAGTCCTTGAATAATTATTCCATCCGCCAAATCAGTTCTATGTAAGCACTAAACATGATCACTTAAATGACTAATTTGGCAAATAAAACGATTATTTGAGGACTAAAGTAACAAAAATAAATCAAAGACTAAAGTGACATTTGAGAAATAATTTAGGAACGAAAAAGTTATTTTACTCACTCATTCTTGATTATATAGTAATTGACAATATTTGTCCTGATCAGATTATATCAGACTTTGCCTTCTTACCTTTTGGTGGCGGGCCACGAAAGTGTGTTGGGGACCAATTTGCTCTCATGGAGTCCACTGTAGCATTGGCTATGTTGCTGCAGAATTTTGAGGTGGAACTGAAGGGGACTCCTGAATCAGTCGAACTTGTTACCGGGGCAACTATCCATACAAAAAATGGATTGTGGTGCAAATTGAGGAAGAGATCTGATTTAGATTGACATATTATTCTGATTTTTAAATGAATGAAAAAGAAAAATTGATACAAATAAAAATGCAAGTGCCTCACTACTTTGCTATCCAACTTTGTAGTTTAGTGAAATAGCAAGGCGATACACAGGTTTGAATTTATTAGAAATAAGTAAGGTCCTTGAAAGATTCAGATTTTTACTAATTAGTCTCTCAAACATGTTTTGAAACAAAATCGTCCTCTAAATATCAAGATGTTTACAAAGTTAATCCACTATTAGTATGTTCTGATAACAGTTAACAGAAACATTGATGCGGCATTGTTATCATTGTTGACAGCCTACATGGCCAAACATATATGCCAACAAGCTTAGCCATGTAGGATGTTTTGAAAAATGAAACTTTTTTTAAAGAAAAACCTTTGTATAGTCACAAAAACGTTGTAGTCATCTCCATCTTCATCCTTCTATGACATTTGGCAATTTTTTATTGGCCAAATGACACACCAATTTAATGTGTATTAAAATGACAATAACATTTTTTATTATTATTAGCCAAGTTATGTTATTTTATACACATGACATGATTTAATTGCCATCAATCGCGACTTGGCAAATCCATGTAAAGGTTTTTTCTCTTTATATGACATTTAAAGGCATTTTGAGAAATATAACTTTTCTAGAAATTTTTATATCATATTTTCACTTGACAAAAAGTATATTTTAGGTTTAATTGTAATTTTGATCCCTTATTTTAACAAAGTGAATGATTTGTTCCATTTTAAAAAAAAAAAAATGAACGATTTAAGCTCCTTATTTTGACAAAAGTTGCAATTTTAGTCCTTTAGTCTCTCAAACGTTAAAAAATAAACGGAAATGTTGGCATGATAATTAAAAAATATTATTTTAATCTGATTCGACTCAAAATATTAAAACTTAGAAAAAAAAAATCTCATTTTTTTCAATTCAAAAGTCCAGATTAAGGCTTCAATGTCTTGAAATCAAAATCTCACCATTCAAAATTAAGATTTATGTCTTTAGAATCTCTCTACCAAATTTCAGTTCGATTCAACGGTGAATGACTCCGAATCACCATTTTTGATGAAAACTGCTAAAATATAGAATCAAAGCTTATGTTAATTTGGCATGTGAACATAAAGACTATATTAGAGTGAAATAAGAAAGTAAAGGACCAAATTAAGAACACTTCTAGAAATAAAAGACCAAAATAGTATTGGTTTAAATGTACCGCAGGTCCTGTAGAAACTCAAAGAGAGTAAATCAGCAGAAAAGGAAAGCACACCAGAGAAGCTTGTGGAAGCTTTTCAATATATTCTCATATCAGAATCATTCAACATACAAGGATTCCTATATATACAGTAATAAGCTAATCTAACTAACTGATAACAAATTGACTAACTATAGTTAATGAACTAACTATAATTAGTAAGTTAACTAACTAACTNAAAGAGAGTAAATCAACAGAAAAGGAAAGCACACCAGAGAAGCTTGTGGAAGCTTTTCAATATATTCTCATATCAGAATCATTCAACATACAAGGATTCCTATATATACAGTAATAAGCTAATCTAACTAACTGATAACAAATTGACTAACTATAGTTAATGAACTAACTATAATTAGTAAGTTAACTAACTAACTATAGTAAAAGAAACTTGGACATAAAGTAAATAACTCTCTATATAGATAATGCTGACACGCCAGTGTGATTCTCTGCAACACGGCCATGATCAACAATGACATGCCCATGTCCACCTTTCACTAATCAAATGTGTCCATCTCTTTGGTCATAACACGGTCATGACACGACCATGATCAAAGCCATGTTTGTCTACAACTGACAGTAATGAATTCTTTACATCCCCCCCTCTCTCTCTCTCTCTCTCTCTCAAGTTGGAGCATGGGGATGATGAAAGTCAACCAAGCCCAACTTGGAGATGAGAGAGTGGAACTGAGGACCAGCAAGGTTCTTGGTAAAGACATCAGCAAGTTGTCTCTTTGTAGATATGTGCTGGGGAAGAACAAATCCTGCCTTGTACTTGTGACGAACCAGATGGTCATATGTAATATGTAATGCAGCAAGATTATCACACCAAAGGGGAATAGGCAAAGGAATGGCAATATGAAAATCCTGCAAAATATAACTAATCCACTGTAATTCACACACTGTGGTGGCAAGACTTTGATACTCAGCCTCTACAGAAGACCTATTGACAGTAGATTGCTTCTTAGTTTTCGAAGAAATGAGGGAGGAACCCAGAGAGACACAATAACCTGTGATATATCAACGAGTATCTTTACAAGCTGCCCAATATGCATCACAATATGCAGTAAGAGAGAAATCAGTGTCAAAAGAAAAGAACAAGCCTCTAAAAGGTATGCCTTTAAGGTATTTGAGGACATGAATGGCACCATTCCAATGAGCTTGAGTAAGGGGACTGTATGTATTGACTCAGTTGTTGGACAACTTGAGTTATGTCAGGTCTTGTCAAGTTAAGGTAGAGCAATCTACCAACAAGCCTTTGATATCGTTCTGGTGAGGACAATGGTGCACCAGCAAAAGAAAAGTGTTGGCCTTTAGGCAAGGGAGTAGCCATAGGTTTGGCTTCAAGAAGGCCAGCATCTCATAAAATATCCAACACATATGTCCTCTGTGTAACATAAGTACCAGTAGAGCCACGGGCAATTTCAAGACTAAGAAAGTATTTGGCACAGCCTAAATCTTTGATAGTAAAAGAAGCATGAAGAAAATCTTTCACTCGCTGAATGTCATGGTCATGTGTGCCAGTGATCAGGACATCATCAACATAAACTAGTAAAGCCAAGAAGGAATGAGAGGTGAGCATGGTGAACAAACAGTGATCATGAGCACTTTGTGAGAAGCCAAAAACTTGGAGTTTAGCACAAAACTCAACATTCCATTGGCGAGAAGCCTGTTTTAAACCATAGAGTGAACGTTTCAGCAAGCAAACTTCATCTGGCTGAGCTTTGGCATAACCTTGAGGAGGATGCATTTAGACCTCTTCATTAAGATATCCATGGAGGAAAGCATTATTAATGTCCAATTGATGTAATGCCCAGTGTTTATCAGTAGCAATGACCAAGAACATCCTCACTATCACAAGCTTGGCTACAGGAGAAAAGTTGTCTTTATAATGGACCCCTTCAATCTGATGGTATCCTTTGGCAACCAGCCTTGCCTTGTAACGATCAATGGTGCCATCAAGCAGATATTTCACCTTATAAACCCATTTAGAACCAATGGCTTTCTTCCCTTTAGGCAAAGGAACTAAGTCCCATGTATGGTTTGATTCAAGGGCCTGCAATTCTTCGTTCATGGCCTTAATCTAGTTTTTATTTTTGCTTGCATGATAGTAAGAAGCAGGTTCAGGAACAGAAGACACGTTAACAAGAAAAGACATATATGTGTTGGTGAAAATTGGGGAATGGTGGTAAGGGAAAGTGTTTGGTGTATATGGTGAAGAACCTGAAGAAAATTTAGTAAGGAAAACAGTAATTGCAATAGGTAAATCAGAGGGAATGAATACATTAGAGACAAAATCAAAGAGCCATGTTGGTTCAAATTTTTGTCTAGTATTGTGTCTTAAAATGGGAATAGGAACATCATGAATGAAGGTAAGTTGATGCTGTTCAGGAGAATCCGAAAGAGGAAATGAATCTGGAATAGAATCAGAAGAGGGTTCAAGTTTATTAGATTCAGGAGCAGTAGTTACAAGAGGTAAACTTGTGGAATGTGAGGGTAAATGTTCAAGAGTGAAAGTAAGGGTAGGAGAATTAGAAAACGAAAGAGGAAGAGTGACTGGACTGCTGTCAGGAGATATTTTTTCAAAAGGAAATATATGTTCATGGAAAATAACATCTCGGGAAATGGACACCTGATGAGAATGTAAGTCATAAACTCTATATGCCTTCTGTCCAGTGACAAAACCTAGAAAAATACATCTAGATGCACGAGGTTCAAACTTGTCTTTGTAAGGGTATGTGTTAGAGGCATAGCATAAGCAACCAAAACACTTAAGGAGAGTATAGTCAAGTTTTTGTTGTGTAAAAGTTCATAGGGTGTTTTTCAATTCATAATACCAGTTGGTAATCTGTTGATGAGATATGCTGCCATTGGCAGAGAGTGGCCCCAAAATTTAATGGGCAGATGTGCCTGAAACATAAGAGCTTTAGCAATTTGCAAGAGATGCTTATGCTTTCGTTCCACTATGCCATTCTGTTGTGGAGTATATACACAACTCTTTTGATGGACAATGCCTAACTCAGACAAGATGGATTGACATGCAGTGTTGGTAAATTCAGACCCATTGTCTGTTCTAATGCATTTAATTGGTTTACCAAACTGTGTTTTCACCATGTTGAAGAAAAATTTCAAGGTTTGCAGTGTTTGATATTTGTGTCTAAGCACGAAAACCCAAGTGACTCTACTATGATCATCAACTACTGTGAGCATGTAATGTGTTCCTGTTATAGATGTCTTGTTGTAAGGTCCCCACAAATCTATATGCAAGAGATCAAAAATAAAATCTGATTTAGTATGGCTAAGGGGAAAAGATAAACAATGTTGTTTGGATTTGTGACAGACATCACAAGGTGAAAAATGTGTTGGATCAATATTTGATAAAAAAAAAAAAAAAGGAAGTTGTTGTAGAGCCTTTAAAGAGGCATGTCCAAGTCTATGATACCATAAAGTGTCAAAAATTTTATTTGAAGCAGTAATAGTAGCATTACATGGAATGTAAGCTGAATCATAAGTAGAATTATAAGGAGATCTAATTAGATCAAACTGAGTTTTACAAGGAAAAGAGGAAGCATGAACATGAAAAGAGTTTTTGTCTAAAATGTATAGATTTCCAATCACTTTACCAACTGCTAACACAATTTCCGTTTGTAGGTCCTGCAAAATGCATTTATCAAGAAGAAAAATGAATTGTATTTGAGTTGTTTGGGCAAGTTTTCTCACTGAGAGAATATTAAATTTGAAGCTAGGAACAAAGAGTGCATCAGTCAATGTAAGTGTGGGGCTAAGATGCACATTACCTATTTGATGAACAATTTTGACAGAACCATCAGGTAAGAAAACCGAAGTTAGATGTGTTATTGATTTTGGATGGTCAAGTAATGTGAGGTTTACACACATATGATTTGATGCTCCTGTGTCTACTATCCATGTTTCAGGGTCTATACTATTAATTGATTTTGAAGCAAAATGAAAAACAGAATGTGAAATATTACCCACAAAATCCTCGAGGTGTGCAAAGTTAATATGGTTCCCTTCAAATCCACCATGTCCTTTCATCAATTTTGACAGCTCCTGTTGAATAATTTCTGTTAGAGTACTCCTTTGATCATTAGTTTTACCAGCAACATGATCCATGTGGACATCCAAAGGGCTATCAGCAAGGTTAGCCATATGCTTTCCACCAAAGGCCTGGTTTCGTTGGTCTTTAAGTTCTTTGTACCACTCTGGATATCCATGCAGTTTGAAGCAGGTAACCTTAGTGTGACCTCCTATGTTGCAGTGAGTGCATTTTTCATTTCTCTTGTCATTGTAACCTTGTTTCTTGTGATTTCCCTGGTTTGTTTTTCCAACACCAGAACCCCTTCCCATAGGTGTCTTTGCAAACATTGCTGAGTTTTCAATCTTTCCAGCCAAGTTAAGATGAACCTCTCTTTGCTTCTCAATTCTCAAGATCATTGAGTATGCTTGTTAACCGAAGGCAAATGATCCATGACCAAGATTTGATTGCGTACATGATCATAATCATCACTGAGTCCCATTAAAAATTGCAGTAATTTGCTTGAATGAGTAAGATCAGCAACCTTCTTTGTTACACCACAAGTACAATTCTTACAAGTGCACTGTGGTATTGGCTGTACACACACCAGTTCATCCCAAAGTTTCTTCAACTTTGTGAAATACTTCACTACTGATTGATTTCCTTGAGAAATTGTGCCAATTTCTCTTTGAATCTGATAAATCTGAGGTCCATTTGACTCACTAGACCTTTCTTCCAATTCCAACCAAAGATCTTTTGCAATTGATGCATAGAGAAATGCTTCAACAATTTCCTTAGAGATGGAGTTCATAATCCACGATTTGATCATGCAATCCACCCTAAGCCACTGATCATAATCAGCGGAATCTTCTTCAGGCATTACACATCTTCCATCGATGAATCCAAGCTTCACCTTTGCTCCTAGTGCAATTTTAATTGATCGATTCCAAGATAGATAATTGTTACTTGTCAAGGATGTTGTAACGAGCTGCATTCTTGGATGATCTGAGCTTGCTAAGGCCATAGGATCTTTATCGTAGTTGTTCGTTGGTTCCTTTTGTGATGTTGCATTCGCAGTTGCAGTCGCATATTCCATTGTTAACAGAGTTGATTACAGAGTAATCTCCTTAATCCTTTCTTCAAAAAGTTAATAGGATGAAGATGCAGGAAAATCTGGATTAATTTGCTCTGATACCATGTAGAAACTCAAAGAAAGTAAATCAGTAGAAAAGGAAAGCACACCAGAGAAGCTTGCGGAAGCTTTTCAATATATTATCATACCAGAATCATTCAACATACAAGGATTCCTATATATACAGTAATAAGCTAATCTAACTAACTGATAACAGATTGACAAACTACAGTTAATGAATTAACTATAATTAGTAAGTTAACTAAACTTAACTAACTAACTATAGTAAAAGAAACTTGGACAGAAAGTAAATAACTCTCTATACAAATAATGTAGACATGCCCGTGTGATTCTCTGCAACACGACCATGATCAACAGTGACATGCCCATGTCCACCTTTCACTAATCAACCGTGTCCATCTCTTTGGTCATAACACGGTCATGACACAACCATGATCAAAGCCGTGTTTGTTTACAACTGACAGTAATGAATTCTCTACAGGTCCCTATAGTTTGAACGAATTTTGAATTAGGTTCCTATAATTTTTTTTTTCTTTTAGGATCCTTATAGTTTGAATTTTTTTTAATTGGGTCCATGTTATCACCACACAATTATAATTTTGTCAGTTTAGTGCTAACATAACAAATGACTTGCCTATGTGACAATAAAAGAAGTTAATGTGATACTAAAGTGGCACAAAAATTATCATTTCATCAAATTTTAGCTCATAAAAATGCATAAAAAGTTGACTAGGTGACAATTTTTGTGTCATTTTGACATTACATCAGTTTTTTTATTGCCACATAGATAAGCTGTTTGTCATGTTAACACTAAACTGACGAATTTATAATTAGATATAATGATAGGGACCTAATTAAAAAAAAATTAAAACTATAAGGACTTCAAAAAAAAATTATAGGAACATGATTCAAAATTTGTCCAAATTAAAAGGACTTGCAATATATTTAAACCAATGATATTTTACTTTATTTAGATTCTAGTCATCTCTAAAATGTTTGGTGGGCCTAAACTTTGGTACTAGTTACACTGCTGAGATCAACCCATCGTGTTAAGTATGAGTCCATACTCAACCAAAAAAAAAGTATAACTAAGTTTTCCTCACATGTTTATAAAAGTGGCACTGTTATTTATCTATTCTTCTCAAAGAAAAAGTATATTTTAATAGGTAAATTGATCTCAATAATACATATTTGTAAACCATTTACATAAAAGGAATAGTTTTCAAATTATTTATTTAAAATGGACAATTTTGAATAATTTATTATTTTCCAAACAGAAGTGAAATATGCTATACACAAGTAAAGTGTGTATAAATTGAACACGCTATAAAACATTTGAACCAATTACGTATCTATTATTCACGAGATAAAACTGAAAAAACGTGAAAGTAAACACGTTTTAGGGTCTAAAGTGTGTCCCCCAATTTTGAAACACACATTCTTTCTTAGCCCTTTCATTCATCCATTGTTGTTGTTGTTCTTCTTCTTCTTCTTCTTCTTTGCTTTTCTCCTCTTATGGTCCCGTTTGCTTCACGCTGTCCGAATTTTTCTTCTGCTTGTTTGCTTCATTTACGACACGTTATTTGTTTATTGCAATCTATAGTCCCACTGTCATTTTAGAGAAATAAAAGTTGATTTCATCACGTGCTTGTAGATCTGTCTGCTAAATGTCTATTTTGGATTTATCATGGCACACCATGAACTTGTATTGTCTGGCCTTGTAAATTCTAGTGTATTGACTGAACAAGCACATCACACTTATCTTCTAAAGCGTGTTCAAAGTGACCACACTTTAGACCCTAAAATGTTTTCACTTTCACGCTTTCAGTATTCTCTCTTGTGAAAAGTAGACATGCAATCGGTTCAAATATTTTATAGCGTGTTCAATTTATACATGATTTACTTGTGTATAACGTGTTTTACTTCTGTTTAAAAAATAGTAAAATATTCAAAAATGCCTATTTTACATGAATAATTTATAAAAATGTATTATTTATGTCAATCCTCCAATTTTTATATTTATTATACAAAAAAGGGAGGATAATAAAATCATAGAATATAGTAGGCTTAATTATAATTTTGATTATCCTATTTTAACAACTTAAACTTTTTGGTTCTTATTCTTTAAAAATGAACTATTGAGTCTCTTTATATTTATAAAATGTATAATTTTAGTCATTTTGTCTTTAAGTTAAAATTCTTAGGTTTATTTCAATATGTAAAATTCTTTGATTCATAATCTCACCGTTCAGATTGAAGAACTACGTCTTGTGAACATCTTCATTAAATTTTAGCTCGATCTAACGGTGAGACTTAACTCAAAATACTAAAACTATAAGTTTTTATCTAACAGTGGATCTAGACTCATTCATCGTTAGATCGAGCTGAAATTTAGTGAGAATGTTTACAAGATGTAGCTCTTCAATCTGAACGGTAAGATTATGAATCAAAGAACTTTACACCTTAAAACAAACCTAAAAAATTTGACTGAAAGACAAAAGAATTAAAATTGTACATTTTTTGAATATAAAGGGACTCAATAATTCATTTTTATAAAAAGAGACTAAAAAGTTCAAATTGTTAAAATAGGAAGATCAAAATTACAATTAAACCAATATAATATCATGTTCAGGTAGCTTGGGCCCCAGCAGAAAAATGGGTACATTCGGTTATTGTGTACAGGACCATAGGATCTCTTTTGACTGATGTTACAGCTACTTTATTTTTTTTAAAATTATTTTCGGGTCCAGTGATTTATCAGCAACTTACGGATAAGCCCATGTGTGTTGTTTCTTATCTTGAGTGGTACACTCTGCTTTCTTTTTGCTTAAACTCTAATAATTCATTTTTAGTAATAAATAAGTAGCGTTATATTTTTTAATTAAAAATATAAAATAATTAAATTTAAGACCATAACATTTTAAAAAAATTAAATTAATTATAAGTGTGTGCTATGCTACATTAGACATTTTTTAGGATAATACTACTATCCACTTAATAATTTTAATATCGTTACAAAAATCTTAAAAAACTCAGTATATGCTAAAATAGACCATTTCTTATAAAATTTATAAAAGGCACGATATATAGAAAAATATGCTAAAGAAAAATTCAACTTCAACCAAATATATAGAATTTGAATTTTTTTTTTATATTGTATTGTTATTACATTTTATTTTATAAAAAATTATGTGTTCTATTATGTATTAAATAAGTCAATTTTTAAAAATCTTTATAATGATATTAAAATTATTGAGTGAGTTCCATTTAAATTTACTCAATTGAGTTAGAGCAGTACTACCCAAAATTATCCAATGTAGCTTAACAATCACATTAATTATGCTGTGTTTGTATTCTCATTAGCAGGAAAAGAGATTGCCAATCAAATATTAAAGGTGGAAATAATTCTGCTTTGATTTTTATTTATTCTCAATAAATTAATGAATCAGAATGATCCAATTATTTACTCCATGAAGTCAAAGCCGCCTTTGAACTTTATGGTACATTATTAAATTATATAGGATTGAAAAGAATCATACGAGGAAAATCATATTGAATCTGGTCAGGTGTATTTTTCAATTGGACCCACTAGTTTTGTCGTTTTCTAAGAATTTCTATGACTAGTTGAATACTTGTGTAAGCATGGATAGATAAAACAAAAAGAAAAAAAATAAGAAAAATATAAAAAAAGAGAAATTAGAAAAAAAAAAGAGCAAAAAACGTGTAAAAAACTTTAAATAATTTTAATCTAAAAAAAAATACTCTTAATTAATTATATATAGGGATTGGACCCACTAGTTTTGTCGTTTTCAAAGAATTTCTAAGATAAAATTAACTGATTAACTAGTTGAATACCGTGTCAGCACAAGTACATAAAACAAAAAAAAAAAAAAGGAATTTTGTGAAGAGAGAGAAAGAAAAATAAAAAAGTAAGAAATAAAGAGAAATAAATAAAACAAAAAAAATTTAAAAGCGGGTACAAAAATTTTGAATGACTGTAATCTCAACAAAAATGCTCTCCATTCATTGTTTAGAGGGAGATTAGTGGAACTGAGGAACTTGCGCTTCTCACTTCTGAGTCGCTCTCTCCCTGTTCATCTCTGGAGCTAAAACGGAAAACAAAGAGGCAAAAAGAAAAAAGGAAAAAAAAAAAAACTCTGTTTCATAGCTTCTTGCATGTTTTGGTGAAGATATAAAGGGAAAACGATCATGAATCAACTCCTTCGATCCACGCTGAGGTCCCAGGTATCATATTCTCAATACCCATTTTTGATTTTTCACGGAGTGACGAGTTTGTTCATTGATTTTCTCTGATTGTTTCTTAAAAGAGAAAATCTGGAAACATGTTCTATATTTATTTATTTTGCTTATGTTTCCCTCAATTCTTTGATCCGTTTGTGAAAAATTATCTTGAGAATTGGGACTTTTCTCCGTTTGGTGTTGTCTCATGCATTCCCTGATTTCAGAGTTCTTGTGCTCTAATTTTTTATTTTATTAATAAGCTTACATTGGCTGATTGAGTTCTTCATCTTAGTGATAAGGATGAAAATGAGACATTTTTGCTGAATTCTTTGATCCGTTTGTGAAAATTTTTCCTGAAAAATGGGACTTTTCTCCGTTTTGTGTTGTTTCATGCACTCCCGGATTTCAGGGTTATTTTTCTCCAATTTTTATTTTATTAATAAGCTTACATTTGTTGATTGAGTTCTTCATCTTCGTGATAAGGATGAAAATGATTAATTTTTAATCCTCTAAATCTGCTATGTATTAGATTAGAGGAGGCATTGGAGAACTTTTAGGAATTGACATTTGCAGAAAAACAACTTTTTCATATAAAATATTTCATTACAATCCATATGCGGAAGTCAGTTGTGAACAAATTTTTTTTTGGGGTACAAGTTGTGAACAATTTGTGGGTGGCACAAAAATTGAAATTTTATGAAAATTCAAAAAAAATCAAAGTCTATGAGAATTTATTAAATCTTGTAAAAATAGTCTGATTTTCATCATTGTTTGGTTCTAGTTTATGGGTGGTTGTAAACTGACCTAAAATTATTTGGGAAAATTTCTATTTGGAAAGTGAATTTTCATATGTCTCATTCATACTTTATTATACAACTGAATGTACAAAAAAAAAAAATTATACAACTTAATAAGGGCATTTTATCACTACTAATCACCATTTTTCAGATTTTCTTTTTCTGAGAGGATTTTGTTGTTATTCGTTCAATCAGTTTATTTTTCCTTTACCCCCTAATCTTCTTCAAGAACAGTTCCTAAACTGCCTTTTAACTGATCTGGAAACTAAAGAGCCTTAACAGTCTCTGGATTCTGGCTTATAACTTCAGACTCTTTTCAGTTCTCTGTTTGCTCCTCTATTAGCTACACGGACAAACTTTTGAAGATTTTAATGAGCATTTGGTCTATCCTGATTGGTTTTGATTTTTGGCTGAATTTTTGGAATCTAATTTTGGTTCCTTTCTTTTTCCATATATTTTTTAATTTTCAAAATGTTAAGTACTATATGGATTGACAATTTTTATATAGGTTGCCATTCTTGTTCTTCTCTTTTTCTAGGTGGCTATGCAATGATTTTAATTGTCATACAGTTCTTTACAGGCTAGAATTATTGTACATAGTTTCATTTTTCGTGAAGCTGAAGTTTATTTTAGATTTAAATTACTGTAGGTAAGCTTGTTTCCCTCCTATCCTGAAGGGGAGGGATGCCCAAAAAGTCGTACTGTCAAACTGGTTTACCTTATGCAAAGGAATTATTTTTTTATGGGGAAAAGCAAAAGAATCACAGCCTCATTTTAAATATTTAAGCTTTATGTTGCTTTTCTACTGCCATTTCTATTAATGCAATAGGAAAGAATACTATTTCTGATGGTTCAGGCTTTGACTGCTTCAGCTGAAATATATAGTGACTTCGTTTCTATTCTCATTGTGTATATGAATGCAACTTACAACTGCAGAGGAATCTCCTTTTCTTTATTGAATAATTAAAAATATGAAACTGTAATTTTGATTTCTAGAATTTCCGATTTTTCTATGAAATAATGTTTCCTGCCAGTCTTATGAAATGCCCTCAAACCTATTTTCTGTTATTCTAAGTTGCAACCATTAAATGATGAAATGGGATATGTAATTGCACCCAATTCACATTTTTCTTCACTTTCAAAGTTATACTTTTACATGCTACATGTTATCGATAAAATATTTCTCCAAAAATTGGGTGTAATTATTCAAATTTGACTTAAAATTGTCTTGTTCATCAATATTACTATAGTGAATGATTAATGTTTTCAGTCAAAGTTGAAGTTCAAAAGAATTAATTATACATCTAACTATATTTAATTTTTATGCTTTTAAACTCCTTACATTTTAGAGATCTTCTATCTAAAGCAGTAAAGTTAAATGCATTACATATGCTGTGTAAAACGTAGCTTCAGAAATACTATCCTTCATCCTTTTTGCTTCCAGGAAATCAGTAGGCATATTTCATTAAATTGATGTTATACTGTTGGGATAGTCTCTGTAAATTGAAGCATTCAAGTGTCTATTTTGTTAGGATAAAAAGAAATTTATTTCTTTGATTAATGCTGTTGAAGATGTTGCCCTGGATTTTGAAATATCATTTTCCTGTTTGAATTGAGAGTTATCTTACATATGCCAATGACCATGTCTAAGTTGTTGATCTCTCAGATAGTTATGCATCCAAAAGCTCTCATGATTGTTGTTTAATGTTTTCACTTGTCTAATTATTGCTTATTTTATTTTTCATTTACAGATTACTTCATCTCTTAGACATGTCGCTGCTACCAGAAGTTTTGAAGAAAATCTCCTTCAAGTTTCCTTATTGTCTAGATCAAATAGTACAGAGGCATCTTTGCCAAAGGAGGATTCAGCTACTGATGTGAAAAATGGTGAAGGGTATATGGTTCTTCTATCTTAATAGTTTATCGCTGCTCCTTCTTTTCCCCCTAATTTTTCCCCATTGAAATTTGAAATCCAGGTAGAGTTTATTCAAGGAGAACTGTTTAGTGCCTGTTTCTGTAGTGTGGATAGAGTAATGAATGTGATTGATTGGATAGACTGAAGCTGTTCTCTACTTTTAGATTCTTATTTGAGTTCTTTTGCAGTTTCACTAGTTACAAGTCGAAAAGAAATTAGAAGAAAAATATATTAGGTTTTGCAACTTTCAAGTCTGTCATAATTAATCCAGCATGTGTACTTTTGCTGAAATACTTTGGTTGCCTCAGGTTTAAGGGCCATGATATGCTTGCCCCCTTCACAGCTGGGTGGCAAACTAGTGATTTGCATCCTTTGGTTATAGAAAAGTCAGAGGTAAAGTTCCATGCTATGTTTCTTAAATTGTTTCAACCATAGATGACTAGCGTTGTCAATTATGTAATTTATCTGATTAATGGAATCAGGGAAGCTATGTATATGACATTAATGGGAAGAAATACCTCGACTCGCTTGCTGGTCTATGGTGCACTGCTTTAGGTATTTATGATATTTTCTTATATCTATGCTTAAGCATCGCTATCTCATTTTTCCTTTTTTTTTTTTTAATTGATATTGATATCATTATATTCCTTTCGTAAATATGTTTTGATTCCATATTAAGAAGCAAGGATGGTTTTACAAGGAATAGCAGTAATAGGATGTGTCAAGAACCAATTCAACCTAAAAGCTTAAGCTAATAGGTGAAAGCTCATGAATAGATTTATATTTAACAGGATGAATTGTTATCTTGTCATTTTAATTTTATTGCTATTTTTGTTTGCTCCTCCCTGAAACAACCACCTATCATGCCTAAATTGCTGAGGGGTTCTTCTCTGCCCCCTTCATCTTGTCTATACCAATGCATGTTTTCCTTTTACGTACTCCATGCCCTCCACATTAAAAAAGGTACCTCCACTATTCTACCTTTTCAGGGATGCCTGCAAATTTAGTTTTTATGATATTGTTCTTCACTAGGTGGTCTGACCTAGAGTTGCTGAAATAATAGTAGGTGATAAAAGTCATTTTTCTGGTCATTGTTGTGAATATTAGTTTCTTTACCTTTAAAAGTTCACTTGAAGATATATTCAAGGAAACTTTGATATTCTTAACCAATTGATTTTGGTAAGTAGACATGACTAACCGGGATGGGTAAATATGCTATATTTACAATACTCTGATATAATTAAGTGGTCTATTCACATATTTTAAGTTATAACAAATGTATGTAGTTTGTTTGCACATGAAAATGGTTACTGTAAAATCAATGTATCTTTATTTTGCAGGGGGAAATGAACCACGTCTCGTTGAAGCTGCAATGGCACAATTGAATAAGTTGCCTTTTTACCACTCCTTTTGGAATCGTACTACAAAACCATCTCTGGTAGTCAAATATTCCTCTTCTAGTTGAACCAAACAAAATTTTGTGCTTGTTTATTTTACTTATTTATTGTTCACTTCTACATTTTTCTCTCATTTTTTTTTTAAATATTTTTTCTGTGGTTCAACACTTCATCTACTTTGCAGCTGAACTTCTGATCTAATTCATATATTACTTTATTTTTCCTAATGAAGTTTGTGTTTTAACTTATCCTAACTGATATGGTCATTGCATAAATTGCCATATACTGCAAAATTTTCTTTGAGTACCTTGTGATTTCTCTTGATGTTGAATTAGTTATTCCCCTTTTGATATTGAATTATATAATTTGCTTACAGGATCTAGCCAAGGAACTTCTAGAAATCTTCACAGCCAGAAAAATGGCGAAGGCTTTTTTTGTAAATAGTGGATCAGAAGCTAATGATACTCAGGTTAGTTAAATAATATAGCCACTTTGAATCGTCACAGTTTGATTTTCTTTTTTGATTTTTCATTTAATTTTAAGGTGATTATGTAGAATGTATATCATTTTTCTTTATTTGACTTGAGAGTACATATTGGAATCAATCAAAAAGTACATCAGACATTCAGAATGAAAAAAATCATTCTCACTGGAAATTGAGAACGTATACTTTATCTTACATGATATAACTTCAACATATCAAGTAAGTAAACTTCATGTAATGTATTTATGGGACACATTAATGAGCAAATTAACATTACTTAAAATGAGTCATGCAGCATGGTGGCAAAACATACCTTCCCTTAACAAACACATCATCCAACAGATTGTGCATTGAACAATCAACTCTTTCCTTGTTAACTTTTTTCTTGAACTAAATCAGAAAATTGTGAGCACCTAAACCTAAGACTACCATAAGTTGAGATTTTTAGGTGTCATGTCAACAAATTATGAAAGTACCTCGGTTTATGCAAAATAAATATTTTTCTCTTAAACATCTTAATTATTTTCTTGCAGGTGAAACTGGTCTGGTATTATAACAATGCACTTGGAAGACCAAAAAAGAAGAAATTTATAGCTCGTGCCAAATCGTATACATCTCAACAATGCTTTTTTCTCATATTTATCTTAGTAGTGTTTTAGTATGCCTAGTTGCTTACACAGTTTCACATTCTAATAGGTATCATGGTTCAACATTGATCTCAGCCAGTCTATCCGGGTAGGTTGAATACAAAAGAAATCTATTTTCATTGAACATTTCAGTGCTTACGTAAAATAATCTTTGGTTCTTCAAAAAATTTGGACATGGGGGGGGGGGGAGGTGGTGGTGTGGGAGAAGAAAAGATAAAACATCCTTTAGGAATTTAATTGGCAAATTTTTATTTCAGCCTTCCAGCTTTGCATCAAAAATTTGATCTGCCAGCTCCATTTGTGTTGCATACTGACTGCCCACATTACTGGCGATATCATCTTCCAGGTTGTTATGTAGATGGTTGTCAAAACAATAATATTTTGTTATATTATTGTTAGTCTAAAATGTTGCACATGCTGATGCTTTCCTCAGGTGAGACAGAGGAAGAGTTCTCAACCAGATTAGCAAAAAATTTGGAGGAGCTGATCGTAAAAGAGGGACCAGAGACAGTAATACATTCATATACATAAGAAACATGTTATGCTACTGGAAGATTTATTTTGTGGCTGATTCAGGGTTTTCCTATACAGATTGCTGCATTTATCGCTGAACCTGTCATGGGAGCAGGAGGTGTTATACCTCCACCTGCAACTTATTTTGAAAAGGTTAAGTTATTAGGATCACCAGTACTTTAAATATGTTACGAGCTACACATTTTTGAGTGGGATGGCAAGGAGACTGCTTTGGTGTTTGCATTAATAATGCATGTTGATTGTGTTCCCAAAGACATGAATGCATTAGTTGTAAATTATCTCTTATATTGTAGGACTTCTTGATGTTGTGGTCTTTAGGATCACATTTGCTTTTACCCATGATATTGTGGAAGATAATTTAAATTGACGTAGGGCAGCAGAGGGCCTAGGCTGAAATCAGGGATTTCGGGACTGGTTGAAATGTAGAAAGGTGGAAAATTGCTTGCTTAGGGTTTGTGTATGGAGGAAGGGGCACTTTGAAGGCAATAGGATTGGTTGGTAAGGTCAATTAGGGACTATTTAGGCTTTGAACCGCTGCTGCAAGAATTAGGATTCTGGTTGCAGGGCAGATCAGAAAATAAGTAGAAAACAGCATAAAAGAAAATTAGAAGAAGAAGAAGAAAAACCTAGGAGTCACACCTAGGGTTTAATTACATCACACAATCAAAAAGGCAGCATTACTGTATTATTTCATAAAACTGAACTCTGCCTTGAAAAGGGAACAATTAAGTGTTTAAATAGGACTACCATGACTTAACCTACAAGGAAAAATCCTAATCCTATACGGACAAGGATTAGAGCCCAATCCCAATTCCTCTAAGGACTAAGGTACCCAAATTACATAAAACCAAGCCCAAATTAACAGACCCAAGGTCTGGTGCTTTAAAATACCCCTAAACAGAAAATTACAATCAGCCCTTAATTAAAATGGGACCAAAAATTCAAATATTAAAGTCAAAAGATACAATGTAAATGTATTCTTGCAATTTAAAAAATTCCTGTTTACATACTGATGCTGAGCATGACTTTGTTGATGGGAGATTTTCCTATCATGTAACATTATATATTATTATTTTGTAATCCTCCTTGCCCCTTCCCCTCCTACGCAGCCCAAAAGTAAGGGCTGTTGTGAAGAAATGGAAAAAACAAATATTTTTTTCATAACATTTTATTCCTTTTGCAGATTCAAGCTGTTGTCAAGAAGTATGACATTCTTTTTATTGCGGATGAGGTATCTTACTATATCTGTCCTAAACTCTTTAAAAGCTGTTATATAATAAATCTAATTGTGTAGACTTGAAACGGTATTGCTTCTGTGATATTGCTCTTTGAAGGTAATCTGTGCCTTTGGAAGGCTTGGAACGATGTTTGGATGTGACAAATACAACATTAAGCCAGACCTTGTGTCTTTAGCTAAGGTAAACATTATCTAAATGCAGATATACCTGTCTCATTTAGGAAGAATGCTCCATGGTCCTTATCTTTCTTTTTGATTTTTAGGCACTCTCCTCTGGATATTTGCCGATTGGAGCAGTTCTTGTGAGCCCAGAAGTTTCGGAAGTCATACACTCACAAAGCAACAAACTTGGTAAGGCAGTACATTCATCACTATATCTTTATGCATAGACATTTATGGCTGAACCAATTTTGATAACTTCAGGTATATTTTCTCATGGCTTTACTTATTCTGGACACCCGGTATCTTGTGCTGTTGCAATTGAAGCACTTAAAATCTACAAGTACGTTCCTTTATTCAAGCTTCTTTGGAGTCAGAATCATCGATTGTGTCCTAGTGTCATGCTCATGGTCAAATTTTTGGGTTGAAACCAGTAATTTAAAGTATTGTTATCGGATGAATACATTCAGATAAACATAGTCCATCCACTTGTACATATTATTGTTCTGGCTGTGAAGCATAATTTCACATCTTTGCAGGGAAAGAAATATTGTTGACAAAGTAAAGAGCATTTCTCCAAGGTTCCAAGATGGCGTAAAAGCTTTCTCTGACAGTCCTATCATTGGGGAGGTACCTATAGCTTCCTGAATGATGTTGAATTTGTGGTCAATATGAAACTCATGACTGAAACACAAACTTAATATCTCTGGCTCTGCAGATAAGGGGAACTGGCTTGATTCTGGGTACTGAGTTCGCCGACAATAAGTCACCTGATGATCCTTTCCCTCCTGAATGGGGCAAGTTTAATACTCCTTTTCATTCTCTTTTGTCACTCTTCATTAGGTAGCATATGAATCTTTTCTAAATGGCCGTCTGAGGAATATAACCATTCTCTGTGAGACATATCACTATTTTATTGGGTGCCTCATTTCAAACTTTGTAAGAGTCTATAAGAAAAAGACAAAAAGAAAATGATTCTCATGTCATTTGACAGAGTTGATTTTCTGCATAAGGGATTATGACAACTTTAGCTGTTTTATACATTTTGATGACCAATGAGTTGGCGTGGTGTCATTATGGGGCTTTTGTGTATTTTCCATCGTTTCGTTATGACACTATTTTTACTACATATATATATCACAGGGGTAGGTGCCTATTTTGGAGCAGAGTGTGAGAAGCATGGGATGTTAGTACGTGTGGCTGGCGATAACATCATGATGTCTCCACCTTTTATTATCTCTCAAGAAGAAGTTGATGAGGTAACCTAACACATCACCTCTTCTGTTTCTATCGTCTATGAAAACTAATGAGAACTTTGTCTATTATCATGTAGTTACTCGTTTTGGTGAAAAATAGATGTAATTTCCAGAGGAAAATTAACTTGGTTTTGGTAAATATGCTCTTCTAGTCGATTATCCAAGACACATTTCAAATAAATCTTCCACTGAAACAAGCTTTTAATGCTAAGAAAATGAAGTTATTGTAACTATTCAAATATCTTGATTGACTAACGAACTCTCATGTGCATGAACATATTGTGTGGGTGGTGTGATCCATGAAATGAAGTAGAAACAAAATATAACAAGTCAATGATGCTCTGTACTTTGTTCTTTTTTAATGGTAGTTTTTCCTTGGTATTCACTGTACAATCTTATTCATATCATGTTGAGAAAATGCTATCCACTCTATTGCGGTTATTAGCTTAAACTGAGAATCCATTCAGAGCCTCAAATATGCATATTTTTTCAGTTAATCAGCAAATATGGTAAAGCTCTAAAGGCTACTGAAGAGAGGGTACAGGAACTCAAATCTCAACGGAAGTAACTGAGTTGCTGGGTGCTGATGATGGCAAAAACTCCATTGGTTTCATGTGAAGAGAATAATTATTAGTGTTGTGAATTGGAAGATAAATGTTTCCTAATAAACTCTTTACTCTGAACCTCTTTTATTTTGTTATAAATGTAAGTAAATGATTGTATCTAAAATATGTTTGGTGAGTGATATTTCTATTTCATGGGTTTGCGAACTGTTTTGCCCTGCTCTGCCTTGGGTGGGGCAAGGGTCAAGCTTGAAGGATGAACTGCCTTGCCCTATTCTTGAGTATTGGCAGGCCTCATGGCTGGGCCTATGCCAGCTCAATTAGGTGCCAAATAAATGGCTGAGCTTGAAGTAAGATGGTGTTTGGTACGTGGAATGTTTTATTCCCATCTCGAGTACATTCTCGGAAATGTGATTCCCAAAAATGAGATTCCTAAGAAAGTTGACAAAATGTGTTTGGCTACACTCGACTTTCTTGGGAATTATCCTTCCTATATTTGGTTTAGTTAGTCTATTCCTACAAATATAATTAATTTTTCCAAAAAATCCTAAAATAAAAGAAAATAATCTTCTACCAAGATTGAAACTTAACAAGAAGATTAAAACTTCAGCAACAAAAATATTAACAAGATTATGAGAATCGAACACTTAATTCAACACAAGTCTAAAATTTTGTTCATAAAAATATAAAGATTGCAACTTCACAGCGGTCTAAGATGTGAATCACACCATGACATGCAATGGGGCTTATGCATTGGGGGCATATGCATGTCAGCAACAATTTGTGGGATTTAATCAAGCAAAGTTTTTTTTTTTTTCTAGGCCTCATGGCTGGGCTATGCCAGCTCAATTAGGTGCCAAATAAATGGCGGAGCTTGAAGTAAGATGGTGTTTGATACGTAGAATGTCTTATTCTCATCTCGAGTACATTCTCAAGAATATGATTCCCAAAAATGAGATTTTTAGAAAAGTTGACAAAATGTGTTTGGTTAACACTTAATTTTCTTAGGAATAATATTATTCTCATATTTGGTTTAAATAGTCTATTTCTAGAAATATAATTAATTTTTCCAAAAAATCCTAAAATAAAAGAAAATAATCTTCTACCAAGATTGAAACTTCAGCAACAAAAATATTAACAAGATTATGAGAATTGAACACCTAATTCAACACAAGTCTAAAATTTTGTTTGTAAAAATATAAAGATTGCAACTTCAACAGCGGTCTAAGATGTGAATCACTCCATGACATGCAATGGGGCTTATGCATTGGGGGCATATGCATGTCAGCAACAATCTGCAGAATATAATCAAGCAAAGTTTTTTTTTTCTTCTACATTCAGACCAAATCCATATCACAGACACATAAATTACAGCAACTTAAGTTCAAAGTAATGCCACATGCATAAACAATCTAGATATTCATGCATAAAGATTCTAAAGGCAGCTTATTTTAGCAACCTACAGATTATTGTCTGCATAATAATATAGTTGAATGTAAAAGTAGAGAACATTCAAAGCTAATTAGTATGCTGTGATAAGATAAAGATGATGGTCCTAGAGATCAATCTCATTGATTCAATGTTACTTCGAAGGAACAGGATTAGTAGACCAGCAATCATCTTCACTTGTTAATATTAAGTTAGTACAAAAATAAAAAACTGCTGCTAAGAAAGAGGCCCAAGGATTTGTCTGAGTTCAGTTCAGACCTTCTATCAAACACCTTATGTGCAACATATATTCACATACGTACAGCAAAACATTTAATTGGCCTGTAGCTTAAACCAAAGAAAAAAAAATACAAACTTACAGCAGAGCTGCTCAAATGAAGAATAGAGGAGAAAACCAAACTACAATAACCTTTGTCCCAAAAACTCTTCCTTTATAATGCTAAATGTTTTTTTTTTTTTTTTTTTTTTCATTTTTTGGCAACAATCTGCAAAATATAATCAAGCAAAATTTTTTTTTCTTTCTACATTCAGACCAAACCCTGATTACAAACACAAAAAATTACAAGAGGCAAATACTAAACTTGACAGAATTTGCTTCTAAGAGGGGAAATGGCAAACGCCTCGAGGGAGAGCAATGTCGTTGTTTTTGCAGTCATTTCTGAACCTAAGGAAGAACTGGTTAGCAGCTCAGCACATGAAATCCCTTTCTAAATGCCTTTGCCATTACGGTTAGTTCACACCCCTTCCCCTTTATTTTCCTTTCTCTTATAGATCCTAAATTCTCAATTCCGAACATTNAGGCCCAAGGATTTGTCTGAGTTCAGTTCAGACCTTCTATCAAACACCTTATGTGCAACATATATTCACATACGTACAGCAAAAAATTTCATTGGCCTGTAGCTTAAACCAAAGAAAAAAAAATACAAACTTACAGCAGAGCTGCTCAAATGATGAATAGAGGAGAAAACCAAACTACAATAACCTTTGCCCAAAAACTCTTCCTTTATAATGCTAAATGTTTTTTTTTTTTTTTTTNTTTGGCAACAATCTGCAAAATATAATCAAGCAAAATTTTTTTTTCTTTCTACATTCAGACCAAACCCTGATTACAAACACAAAAAATTACAAGAGGCAAATACTAAACTTGACAGAATTTGCTTCTAAGAGGGGAAATGGCAAACGCCTCGAGGGAGAGCAATGTCGTTGTTCTTGCAGTCATTTCTGAACCTAAGGAAGAACTGGTTAGCAGCTCAGCACATGAAATCCCTTTCTAAATGCCTTTGCCATTACGGTCAGTTCACACCCCTTCCCCTTTATTTTCCTTTCTCTTATAGATCCTAAATTCTCAATTCCGAACATTCCCATGTAACTGATTTGTTCAATTTCAAATTTTGGGAAGTAGTGAGAGGTGGAGATGGTAGAAAGTTGATGGCAACAGAGAGAATGCAGAGAGGGAGAACGCACAAAAAAGGATAATAAGCGTGAATGAAGAAGGGCAAAGAAGGAAGAAAATTTCTCCAAAGTTTTATTCCCACCTCTTGAGATGGGAATGTTTTAGGAGGTTTGTTAGATATTTTTAGTATTTATGTAGTATGTTATACTATATAGGAATAACCAATAAATGAATGACATGTGTATAAATTAACTGTTTTTAAGTTTGTTTAAAAAATTAAATAAATTATATTTTATATATAATAAAATATAAAAATTATGTATGCTTGTCACGTCAGTGTAATATGACATACTTACGTAGTATCATAGACTTGTTTTATTGTATAAACTTTTATTCTCGAACATCTTTTATATTTGAGAATGATTTTTTATCATTTGTACTAAATATGAAAAAAATTTATTTCTATTTCACTTTCTTAAAAATGTTAAAATATTTCAAGTACTAAACACCACCTAAAATTTTGGGACTAAAGAAATTATAAAAATATTTTTGGCAAAGGAAGGGTTACATTCAAGTTTTTTAAAATTTTTAAGGAGACTAAATACTTTTTTTTTTAAATTAGATAAAAAAAAGGAAAATTTACTTTCCTGATTTTTTTTTTAAAAATTTTGTCCTAAATATAAAAATATTTAATTTTTTAAGTTAAGATTCTAAAAAAAAAAAAAAAAAAAATCCGGTTGCCAAACGTCTCTTTAGAAGCACCGCTTTTGAATCTATCAAGTCTCACAATAGTAGTGGTTTCGTTGAGGGTTTGGGCCTTAGTGGTAACATCTTGGTAGTGGTTTCATTGAGGGTTCGGCCCTAGTGGTAACATCTAGGATGGACTGTTGCAGGTTGGTAGACCCCTCAAACCCTTTTTAACCAGCAAAAAAAAAAATATTACATTCGAAATCTGCCACATGCTTATGATTTTAAACCTGTCTAATTACTGAAATAGGTTGTTTTGAGAACTAGACTAGACCATTCAATTATAAGAACTAGGGAGTAGGACAATTCAAAACCCAAACTAATTTGACTAAAGCGATCAACCCAAATCAAATTGACGGATTGGTTTGGTTTAAATTTTTATATGGGTTGGGTTGAAATTTTTTTAATGAATATTAGTTGGGTTGAGTTTGGGTTATTAAAAATAGTAAACCAATCTAAGCCAATCTAACTTAACTATTTATTATTATTTTTTAAAATAAATATATTATATAATATATGAAATGTATTAGTATCACCATAAAATTAAAATTAAAATTTTAATTGTGACTCTTTAATTTTAGTTAATCTTAAGAAATTTCTCCTATAAAACTCCTATATATTTTCTTAGCTCTAGCAAAAATACGGTACTTCTCTTGGTTCTCTCACATTCTACTATTCTCCATGTCTACATTTCTTTTTCTTCTTCAACTCTTCTATAAATACTATTTTCAATCATTCTCCAATTTTCATATGTTTTTTTTTTTTTTTATTTCTATTTAAAGTATAAACTTATCCATATTTATTTTTGCTATTTAAATTTTTGTAATATTCTTATTTTGAGAATTCTTACATAACTTTTGTCTCAAATTGAGAAAGCAACCCAACCCAAACCGACTTTTCATGGTTTGGTTTGGTCAGGTCAAGTCATAGGTCTTGTGGTTTTGGTTGGTTTTGGTTGTAAAGTGTAAAAAAATTCTTGGGTTGGGTTTGATTTGAGTCTAAACTCAAACCAACCCAGCCCATGAACACCCCTACTAGGGAGTGATTTAGTGACCATTGGCCAATTCGATACTCTTCAAATGACTATTTTGCTCTACATTTGGAAATGAGTAGCAATGTTTTAAAAATCGGACCAGTAAGCGAACCATTTTTGAGGATAAGCACCAGTTGAATCGGTCCAACCCGTTGGACCAAACGGTCAAACCGATGATATCATAAATATAGTTTTTATATAAATATAATATTTAATGTGCTTATTGTATAACCTAAGTTATAATAAACATATTTTTATGCAAATTTGGAAATGAAATTAAAGTTGGTCTAGTGACAAATGTCTTATCTTTTTCTTGAAATGAGGGTTTGAATCCTCTTATGGCTAATATTTACCTATTATGCAATCTAAATGAGAATAAGTAAATTATAATACAAATTTATTCATAAAAGGTGCATTAGTTTGGTGGTAGAGGCCTCTTGTCCCTTAAAGGAAGTGGGTTTGAATCTTTTTTATGGAAGTTTTGAAAAAAAAATAGAAATTTCAACGAACAATCCGGTTATGTAAAATTAGATTGGTTCACCGGTTTGATCGCCTTAACAGTTTGACCCCAATAACCAAACCGTAATTCAGATCGGTCGAACTGCCGAATCCGGTTTGATTTTTACAACATTGATGAGTAGGCTGTGGGAACTGATTCAAAGCTAATAAACCAAAGTGTGCTTTGGTACTAATATATGTCTATAAATATATCCGTTGATACCATCACTTTTATGCTAACTTTATAAAACAAGAGTATTCAAACTCGCTTTCCTTATTAAATATAATCAAGGTCGTTCAAGCTGATTGATAGAGTATGTCCTTTTGAAATTGGTTTTGATTACAAGGTAGACTTCAAGTATATAAAAGAATTCTTTTAGGCATATTTTATAATATATTCTTTAAAATAATTAAACAATATTAAAATGAAGCTTAAAAATAATGATTTTGAAGTTTTTCTTTTTACCATTAAATAGATAGAGCTGAATAAAGTTCTTCTTTCTAGTTAAGGATATCGAGGAATGAAGATTGAAACTTGAGACTTCAACCTTTTTCGAAGAGGTCCGGACCACTTGTATTGTATGTGCTTATGATTTTAAAGTTTAACTTATATATAGTCTAATATTAGTATTTAATGTAATATATCTGATCATAATAAAATGAGGCTTACAACACACCTTATTACATACAAAGAGGAACAATAACTTGGGTTTCTTAATTAGTAATGGTGGCACCATGCTAAAAAACCCTAAATTGGAACTAAATTGGAATTCTCAAAGTACAATTTTGAATTCATTACATTTTACTCAACATAGTTTAATTTCAAGTTACATATATTATTGTGATAATTTTAGATTAACTAGCCTTATTAGCACTTGCGTTGCACATGTACTAAGGTATAGAACTTAATGATTTTTGAGGTTTTCATATTCTACATTAAAAATGATCTTATAAATTTACTTAATTAATGAAAGTCTTGCATGCTAGTGATTAAATTTTCTTTTGGTACATATTAAATGATTATTTTTTTTTTAAAAAAAAGTTCTTTAGTACTATACTTTCTCATGACATCTACCACAAGTGCTAGTACTTATTGATTAGCATGCAAGAGTGGAAATCAATACATTTAAATGCTGAATGTCACACAAAAGACAAATTTAAAGGAGGAATATATGGTGGTAGGGTTTGTATTTTTTTTTTCATTGCAATTGTTTTATTCATAGCTATAACTATTTCTTGCCTCTAAATAATGTAATGTCCAAGAGTGACAAAATGTTAATTTGGCTTCTCTCTTGCTCAATGTTTCTTATTCTAATAGCTTTCCTTTTATTTATAAGATTGGATTTATCATCCTACAAAGTATCATGACAATCATAGCCAAAAGTTTCACGACTAAAGTTTTTTGGAATTTCACCTATTTAAAATGCCACCAAGAGTGTCCAATGCATCTTGAAAGTTATGTATCTTAACCAAGCCCCTAATCATCATGGTTGTGTTAATGAGTTTACTTATGGTGTGCTCTAGCTACCCCTGTTGTGTAAGCATATAGTCTTCAGTGAGTAAAAACCAAAATGTTTTTCTACATAGAGAGTTGTCTTAAAGCAAATGAATCAAGTGAATGCCTATATTTGCAAACTTTAGAAACCTTGCATGCATTGTCAGTCCAATGGCTTCAACATGATTTTCCTCAATGCTTACATGCATCTTGATTAGTTGGAACCTAAATTCTACAATATGTTCTTTAACTCGGGACTATCATGTCATAGCAGAGATAAATACAAAATAAGGTAATGCAGAATAATTTGTTGAAAGACTCAAGATTTCACTTTTCAGGATGCATAAATGTACATGAAGTTTGAAATAGTGCTGACTAAAATGCTAATTTTGAATATCCTCCCACCTGAAGAACAAACATCGGGTTGAGGCGAAATTAAGGAAAAATTGCAAATGTAGAGGAAAATTGATGATTTAGAAAATAGAAATGCAAATTAAAGGAAAAAAAAAATAACATAATGAACTCCAAAACCATAGTTAGGAACACCAAAGAGAAACTTGAAGGTTGTCAATTTAGCTGAAGAAGACAGAACCCTTGAAATAAGAGGACGCCAGAACAACCGAAGATGGAAGGAAGAAAAGGGATGATTAGGTAGTTCTGGGGTTAGGAAAGTTGGGAGGAAGAGAATGGATGAGAGAGAACTTCAAGCACAGACAAATAAAAATGATTGGGAATTCTGATTTAACAAAGCGAGAAAGAGAAATGGATAAGATAGAGGAAAAAACAGAGATGAAACCATTCAAACATCTGAATTAGATGATAGAGAAGAGGGTTAAGATGAGTAAGAAACAAAGGTTCAAAGGGGAACTATTGGAGAGAGACAAAATATTTTACAGAGAAGAGCGGGAAACTACAGAAGAGTTAAAAAAAAAACTAGTACTTTAAAATCAAGTCGGTTGGGTTCAGTTTTAGATTGAAGAAGATGAAAATTTTAATTTTTTTTAATTAAAACAAGTGAAACTATGTGAGGTGGTGCCATTTCAATTGAGCAGAACAGTCAATTAGGGTTGATATCCCTAATGAAGTACCTTTTATGGCTCTCGGTTAAAAAATTGAGTTGCTAGCTTGTTTTACTCAAAAAAACAAGAAAAATATGGGTCTTCAAAGTAGAGTGTAGGTTCAAGGACTAATTTTTAAGTTAGGAAGGGGTTAGGCACTCTAACTCACCCAATCAATGGTTGGTCTCAAATGATGAATTGATTATTGCTTAACTTAACACGTATGAATGATTGCATTTAAAGAATAATAAGGGGGTGCATAAAAAGAGGGCATGGAATTGAATAAAATAAAGACTTGTATTTAAATAAAATGGAAAAGAAACTAACTGATAGTTTACTCAGTTTGGACTTGGTCCAAGATGTACCTTCTTGGAGGCCTATGTATCCTAGGTCATACCCTAGGCATCAAAGTCCACATTAAGGGAGGCACATACTATGGTTAATGCCTTTTAGAACATGTCTCGATTTTCTTTATATAAAAAAAAAAAAAAAAGGTGATCTTGGGTTTCTGGAAAAATTAGAGTTTTTGAAAACAAAATTTAAGAGAATTAAAAGAAAGTAGGGTTTAGAAGGCTGGAGGCTAAACGGCCTCCACTTGGGCCATTCGGCCCAAACAGAGGCTAAACCTCTTGTGTCTAGGCCAAACAAACTCCAAATGGATCATGTTTGGTTTTAGTAAAAAAAAAAATGTTTGTTTAGGGTTTTTTTTTTTCTTTTCAAAATGATGGCCTTTGGGGAGAGAAATGACCATTTTCAAGAAAATAAGCTTTCAAAGAAATAAAAATGGAAACTTTCTCTTTGATTGATTTATACTAAGTGGTCACTCCATAGGATGGACCTCCCCTTATGCAAGAATGCTACGCAACCTAGTTTGATTTTCAATTTCTTAAAAACAACAAAATAATTGGAAGTTTAAGACAAGCATTTATTGATTCTACATGTTTATTGATTAAAGCATGCAACTTTATGGACTATAACAAAGAAAGATGATTGCTTGACTAAAATAACCTACATCTTTCTTCTAAAGAAAGTGATAGCACTTACCTAGGCATGGTAGTGCCTTCCTTGTCACAATCCAAAGCTTTGACCTCCTTCCCTTTATGCCTCCTTGAGATCAGGTAGAGCTTCTCCTTTTTTCTTCAAAACTTTCATTCTAGAGGGGTAGACCTTTAATTCTTCTACTAGATGGACTTCTAGTGGAGTAGAGCTTTGCTTCTAACCTCTTTTTGACACACTTAGGTGCCTTTTGTGTGTGTCTCCTTTTCTTCGTGTTTTCTTGGTGTCTTAAGATGTGTGCAAGGGGGTTTATATATAGATGGAGATGACAGAGGCACGTTAGAGCTTATTTCGATGTGGGACTTATGGCTATAGCTATTTGGGAATTACCATATGATGGCTAGGGTTAAAATTAAGGTTTTTATGAAATATGGGCTGAGGGTTGTATGGCCCCCATTGGGGCCATGAGGCCTAGACCTCTAAGCCAGTCTAGGAACTTTTAATTTTTCCTTTTTTTTTTTCGTGTTTTCGGCTATAACTTCCAAACAAGCGCCTTTTCTTGTAAACACCCCATTTTGGAACGCTAAAGCCTGATGCTTTCCTAGATCTAGCCAAGAGAAGAAAAGACATTTTTCAAGAACTACAAACCTCCAAATG
This sequence comes from Cercis canadensis, assembly GCA_003255065.1. NCBI lineage: Eukaryota > Viridiplantae > Streptophyta > Magnoliopsida > Fabales > Fabaceae > Cercis > Cercis canadensis. The sequence goes on from QAOA01004109.1 coordinate 177,710, forward strand.
ACAAAAAGAAAGGAAATAACTCTATTTGGATTAGACCCAAAATTTGGGCCACAAGGCCCAGACCCTATGGTGCATGGCCCCAGGTCAAGCGAGTCCTATTTCTTTTGCCATCTTGTAGAGATTTCTAGAAAGCAATTAGTTACTTGGCATTCACTCCAAGAAACCCTAGGGTGTGCTTCCATAGCTCCAGCATAAATAGGACCCCCTGCAAGCATCCTAGACACATATAGTCTTGACCTAAGACATAGAAACATTAAGAGACATTGCAAGAGTTTCCTAAGAGCACTCTAGAGAGAAAATGTGCCTAAGTGTGCCCATAGAGAGTAGAATGATGATAATCTAGACAACAAGACTACAAGTGCTCCAAGTGATCATTTGTACATTCATGGAGGTCCAATCATCCGAGCTCAAGCCAAGAAGATTCAAGAGAGTTTGAAAGGTCTCATAGCTGAGGTTTGAACCCAAGAATCAAGTCAAGAAGCAAGGAATCCACAAAAGAAGACTATGTGCACAATTTGGGCTTCAAAAGAATCAACTGGTGAAGTTGAGATTTTGGCCAGCGCCCGAGCACCCCAATGCCTAGAGATTCTGGCCTTCTGCGAATTTTTATGTTTTCATTCTTTGGGCTCCGAACTTGTTATTTTTGGGCCCATTTTATCTCTAATCAAACCTTATAATATTTTTCTTTATTTGGTATGGGTTTGTATTTAGGAAAGTGGGTTTGGGCTTAGGATAGGCCTTTTTATCCATTTAGGGTTAATTTACTTGTTTAGCTTTAAATGGGGCCTTTCCCCTTTGTGAAAGGTCATAATTGATTATTGAGTAAAGTTGAGAGTTTTCTCCTTCTATGGTTCTTTAAAAGAACTTTTAGATCTTATTAAGAACTTTAGGTTTTTGTGGCGATCGGAACTTATCAAGAACCTTAGATTATTATGGCGTTCAATCCTATAACTTATCGCTCACCTTCTATCTTTCTCAAGCGTAGCGTTTATACCCTTCCCCAAATACCTTTGGTTCCCGCTTTGGTAAATGATGGGTCGAGGTTCTTGTTTTCCGAAACTCGATTTAGACGGTTTAATAGGCATTTAGAATCCCTTTCTTGGGTTAACCCATAGGGATTCACATAATCTGATATCAGAGCTTGTGGTTCTAATTAAGGTTCGATTTTTATTTTTTGATTTTTGATTTTTGAAATTTTTCGTTTTCTTTGTTTCTTTGATGTTCTAGTTTGTTGTTCTTCATTGTTCATCATGATTCCTTCTTGATTATTGCTTAGAAAATTTTCTAGGCAACTTTTCTTGAAATTTCATCCTTGTCCTTGATAACTGCCCTTAAGGCCTAGTTTGGCATTTTTCTATTTCATTTCTTTTGGATTATCTTGTTGATTCTTCTTGCTTTATGCAATTCTGAGTTATTGTCCATCTAGTTAACGATTTAAGCTTGAATGAATCATTAGTATAAAAAAATTTGGCTAAGATTGAAGAGCCTTCATAGTGTTCTTAAGTGTTCTTAAGCAATTTTCCAGAAATTTGTGTAAAAAAAAGAAAATTGTTGTATTTGATCAAAATAGTGAGATTAATTGCTTCTTAAAGTTGTTTCTTGCTCATTGCATGATCTTGATTGAGTTTTCATCAATTATTGCTCAAATTTTATTGAAAATGATTGGAACAAACTCAAAACTCGGAGGAACAAGCACCTTAGCGCCTGAGGACAGATCCTCAGTGCTCCAGTGCTGCATTCCATGCGTCCAAGAGCTATCCTACTTTTTTCCAAAAATTTTCAACTTATGCTTTTGTTTGCCGAACTTCCAAATCCTTTTGCGAACCAAATTGCTTTCTTGTTTGTAATATTATTCGGTGTTGATTGTCATTGTTCTTGTTCCTAATTGCTAAATTTTGATTCCTTGATTCTTCATTTTTCTTGTTGTGCTAAGTCATTTCTTGAAATTCTTTTATGCTTGTGTCATGCTTGTTCTTTCTATGTGTGAGTGATTTGTTGTAGATGTTTGTCACATTGACATAAGCTCTTGATTTGCTCATTAGTTCTACAAAGAACTAAAGAAGGAAAGTAAGAGTGGAAAAATGCAAGAGTGTATGAGTGCATTAGAGGGTAAAAGCTAACTGGTGTGTCTAGACAAGAGTGTGAGTGACATTTTTAAGTGCAAACACGTAAGGAATTAATGAGATTTTTTGTTAACACTTTTTTGTAAGTTTAAGACACCAATGATAGAAGAAATGAGATGGGAGATCAATCACTTACACTCCGGGACATTCATCAACAGTTTGAGAGATTCAACATGAAGTTTGACATGATCGAAGGGAAATAAGGGCAAGACATGCCCATGTGGATCGTGATTTAAGTGGCATTAATATGAAGATTCAACCTTTCAAGGAAGGAACGATCTGGAAGCCTATCTAGATTAGGAGAAAAAGGTGGAGCATGTATTTGATTGCTATCACTATTCTGAAGAAAAGAAAGTGAAACTTGTAATAGTTGAGTTCACGGATTACGTCATCATTTGGTGGGACCAACTTGTGCTAAATAGGAGGAGAAACCATGAGAGACCCATAACTTCATGGGATGACATGAAGACTATTATGAGAAGGAGGTTCATCCCAAGTCATTATTACCGTGACTTTTTTCAAAAGCTACAAGGGTTGACTTAAGGTTTTAAAAGTGTAGAAGACTACCACAAGGAGATGAAAGTTGCTATTATAAGAGCCAGCATAAAGGAAGATTATGAGGCTACCATGACAAGGTTCCTACATGGGTTGAATAGAGATATAGCTAATGTGGTAAAACTACAACACTATGTGGTGTTGGAGGATATGTTACATGTGCCTATAAAAGTAAAGAAACAATTGAAGATGAAGAGTTCCGCAATGTTCACTTCTAATTCTAGCAAGTTCAATTCGAGTCCATTTTCTCCATGGGAATCAACCTGAAACAAGGATGAGAAGGTGAATACTAAGCCTAGAACTAAGCCTTTCAAGCCACACAATAGAGGCAACACTTTCAAGAACAAAGCCAAAGCACAACCACCAACAAGCGTGTAGATCAGCTGGTAAGGGGTTGTTCTAGCTTAACCAAGGGTCTCGGGTTCGAGCCCTTGGGAATGCAGCTGCGTCTGTTGGGAGAGCTTTACCGCCCTTGTGGTTCTTCCCGGCTCGAAACCGGATTAGTCGGGCGAAGCCCGAACATCCGTGGGTAACCAAAAAAAAAAAAAAACCAAAGCACAACCTTCAAAGAATAGAGACATCAAGTGCTTCAAGTGTTTGGGAATAAGGCACATTGCTTTCCAATGCCCAAATAAGAGGGTGATGATCCTCAAAGGAGAAGGTGATGTTGAAATCGATAATAAGTCGAATGATGACTCTACGCCTCTTTTAGAGGAAGCGATTGATGGAGTAAAACAAGCTGTTGAAGGAGAATTGCTAGTCATAAGACAAGCTCTTAACTCACAAAAGAATGAGGATGAAGTAGTGCAGGGGGCAATGTCTTCCATACTAGGTGTCACATCAATGAAAAGGTTGAAAATGTGGTAATTGATGGAGGTAGCTGTACTAATATAACTAGCACTATTTTGGTTGAAAAATTGGGACTTACCACCTTGAAGCACTCTAGACCCTACAACCTACAATGCTTGGATGATAATGGGGAAGCAAAGGTGAGTGAACAAGTGTTAGTTTCATTCTCTATTGGATGAATTCCTATGTGACATAGCGCCTATGCAAATCAAACATATTCTTTTGGGACGTCCTTGGCAATATGATCGGTGTGTCCTACATAATGGCTACATCAATGAGTGTTCTTTTGTCATGAATGAGGAACCTATCACTTTTGCACTAATGACTCCTAAACAAGTGCTCGATGATAAAGAGAGACTTCAAAGGCAGAGTGACACAGAGAAAGGGAATGAAAAATGGAAGAACATTATAGAGGTTAAGAGTAATGTGAAAAGACATGGGAAAGATGAGAAAAAACGGCAACATTCGAGTGTAAGCACAAAACAAAGTGAGGTCAAGAGAGTACTTTTCTATTTTAGCACTACCAAACTTGATCCTTTGTTGCTTAGTGTTGTTTTGCCTATTTTACAGGATGTTGATGATGTTTTCCTGACTTGAAAAATGTGTGGTAAGAGGTTGGTCTTTGAACCAGGAGAAGGAGTTCAAAGTCACATCAAATTGTTCCTAATGATTGATGGAGGAGAATATTAGAGGTCGAATCTTTTTAAAGAAGGGAATGATTATGGGAATCTGGACAACAATACTACAAGTGCTCCAAGTGATCATTTGCACATTCATGGAGGTTTGATCACCCGAGCTTGAGTTAAGAAGATTCAAAAGGGTTTGAAAGGTCTTATAGCTGATGTTTGGACCTAAGAATCAAGTTAAGAAGCAAGGAATCAACAAGAGAATACTATGTGCACAATTCAGGCTTCAAAAGAATCAACTGGCAAAGTTGGGATTTCGGCTAGCGCCCTAACGCCCATAGGGGAGCAGCTAGCTTCTGTCCATGTGGACATAAGGCCAGCACCCCAGCGCCTGAAGATTTTGGCCTTCCGCGTATTTTTATGTTTTCACTCTTTGGGTTCTGAACTTGTTATTTTTGGGCCCATTATATCTCTAATTAAACCTTATGATATTTTTCTTTATTTGGTATGGGTTTGTATTTAAGAAAGTGGGTTTGGGCTTAGGATAACCTCTTTACCCATTTACGGTTAATTTACTTGTTTAGCTTTAAAAGGAGCCTTTCCCCTTTTTGAAATGTCAGAATTGATTATTGAGTAAAGTTGAAAGTTTTCTCCTTCTATGGTTCTTTAAAAGAACTTTTAGATCTTATCAAGAATCCTAGGTTCTTGTGGCAATCGAAACTTATCAAGAACCCTAGGTTCTTATAGTCTTCAATCCTAGAACTTATTGCTCGTCTTCTATCTTTCTCGAGTGTGGCATTCATACCCTTCCCCAGATACCTTCGGTCTCTGCTTTGGTAAGCGACTGATCGAGGTCCTTGTTTTTCAAAACTCGATTTAGATGGTTCAATTGACATTTAGAATCTCTATCTTGGGTTAACCCATAGGGATTTGCATCATAGAAGCAAAGCTATACTCCATTAAAAGTCTATCTAATTTGAGAAGTGAATCTCTGCTCCTCCAAAAAGAGAGGATTTTGGAGGAGGAAAGGTGAAGCCCTATCAAATTCCCAAAGGGTCTTGAACAAATAAGGCTGAAGCTCAACCCAAATTTAAGCATGAACACTGTTGTGTGAGACAAGGAAAGCGTCCACACATCTAGGCAAGTGTTCTTTTCTAAAGGAGCATGATCTAGGTTTATTTTAATTCTAGCAATAATCTTTATCTTTTTACAAATCAATCAAAGTTGTATGCTTTAACCACTAATAATGTAAAGTTTGCATCTTTATTTCCTTATTTCATTAAAATTCCTTGCATCTTGCTTTTAAAAGAATTAGCCCCTTAATTAGACTCACATAGCATCCTTGCATGAGGGAGGCTCATCCTATGGAATGACTCCTTGGAATTAATAGGTTGATGAGAAAGTTTAAAGCTTTTTTATCCTCACTCTGTCTCACCAAGTCAAACTTTCTATCAAGCCTATGGCTCATGAGTTTGTACTTTCTTCCTCCTCTTCTTTTGATTCTGAGTCTTTCTCTTCCTAAGAGAGTCTTGATGTACTTGCTTCCAAGTTTAATGAAATGAATATTGATTTTGAGAATCCTTTGTCTCCTAATCTTAATAATTTAAATGAAACAAATGAAGTGGATTCTAAAATAGAAGACTTACCTTTTGAACTAGTTTTAATCACTAAAAAAAGGATAAATAAACCTAATCAAGATGAGATGCAAAAAATAAATTTGGGTAGTGATGACAAACCTAAAATGGTGGGAATCGACTTTATTCTCAATGAGGAAGAACATGCAAGAATGGTTCAACTGCTCAAGGCATACCAAGATGTCTTCGCTTTGTTATATAAGGACATGCCAAGAGTGAACGACGACATAGTCATGCATCACACCCCCACATATGTTGAAGCCAAGCCAGTCAAATAGAAGTTGAGAAGATTGAAGCCAGAATGAGCCTTAAGGTCAAGGAAGAAGTTGAACAATAGATCACTGGATTCCTCAATGTGGTAAAGTACCACCAATGGTTAGCTAACATTGTCCTTATGCCAAAGAAAGATGGAAATGTCATAATGTGTGCATATTATCGAGATATGAACAAAGCTTGCCCAAAGGATGACTTTCCTCTTCCCCACATCGACGTGTTAATGGACAACACAACGGGACATGCCCTACTCTCATTCGTGGACGAATTCATAGGGTATAACCAAATCAAAATGGACCCAAAGGACATGGAGAATACCTCCTTTATAATGCCTTGGGGAACCTATCACTACAATGTGATGTCCTTTGGTTTTAAGAATGTGGGAGGTACCTATCAACAAGTTGCTACCACCTTACTACATGACTTGATCCACAAGGAAGTAAAAGTGTACATCAATGACATGATGGTTGAGTCTCCAGAGAGAGAAGGATACTTTTTGAGGCGTTGGATAACTTTTTTCAAAGGATCATAGGGTACCATCTTAAAGTTAACCCAAGAAAGTGAGCCTTTGGGGTGACTGCCAAAAAAAATACTAGAATTTATGGTGAGCCAAAGAGGCATAAAGACAAACCCTAGTAAGATCAAAGTAATAGACAACAAGAGTATGTCGAAGACGAAAAAAAGAGATATGAGGATTCCTAGGAAGGTTGCAAGACATTAGTTGGTTCATAGCTCAATTGACCATAACATACGAGCCAATTTTCAAACTCTTCAAGAAAGGAGCCCCACGCCAAAGTGAGTTAGCTCAGTTGGTCAAAGGATTTCAGCTTAAGGCTCTGCACCTCTCAGGTGCCAAGTTCAAGTCTCCAGTGACCAATAATCTTGTTTGGTAGGCATCCTTGCTCACTAGCGCCAATTAATGAAAGGTGACAAAAAATTCTCCATGACACGTTAAGTGATTACGTGACCGTTAATTTCCTACGTGGCATATTTGATGTGAGATTGATGGCACACTAGTGACTCAAAATTGAAACTGTATTGTTCTAAACCTTAAAAAAATATTTTTTTAAAAAAATTCCTAAAAATCCTTTCATTTGCTCCATCACCTCCCAACTCCTTCCCCAACCTCCATGACTGCCGGTGTGAGCATATGACTAGAATGATCAGGAAGATCGAACAAAATGGAAAAATTAAGATGCCAAACAAAACTTATTGAATGCCACAATTATTAACCATTTGAAAATTACTACAGTTCTACCAAATTCATAGCCAAAGAAGCATCGTCAAATAGATTCAAAAATTATAACAAGCAAAGTGATGATAACTAAGCATTAGTTGTATCCGCTAAAATGAGAGGCAATGAAGATACATTAATTGGCATAGACCATAACACCCAAATGCGAAGAAAGCACTCACTGATTTCAAACCAAAGCTTAGAATTTTGCCAGAACTCAGAAAAAAAAAAAAAAGAATACAAAATTTTGTAAAAACCCACTAACTTTTCCTACTAATCAAGAATAGCAAACTTGAAAACCAAAAAGATGAAGTTTTTGAGAGTTTGGGGAAATGGGCGTTTATGAAAACTAGCGTATATAAGTGAGAAAAAGGGAAAGCGAGGAATTAAGGAGACCCAACAGTTGAGATTGCACAATAAGAAGGGAGAAAAACTGCATTCCTAGCTTCGACCTGATTTAGGAACAGCTCTAGAAATCGCAGTGGCGGCACTAGGTCGATGAATTTATTGGTCTCCACAACAGTGAATTGAGGATTAAAGGTAGATAGAGGAAGGGGAGAAATGACGTAGTATTAAGGAATTTTTAATTTTTTTTAAGGGTTAAAATGACATAGTTTTCACACTTATGTTATTAGAATTCTACCATTGCTACATAACACATGCCACATAGAAAATTAATAGCTACGTCATCACTTAACAGGCTATATGATATTTTCCATTCATTTTCATTAACTATCGTTAATGGGAAGATTGATTTGGTAAACATAATAGTTATTTAAGAATTAAAATAACACAAAAAATTAATCAAAAATTAAAGTGACAATTAATCAGTAATTCAAAGATGAAAAATGTATATTACTCTTTTATTATTTACCCTTCCGTACAGCATCAAGAGGTTCTAGCAGGTCTATCATGTACATGCAAGCTAGCTTCATTTGCTTTCGAAATTGGGTCTCTAAAACCCTAAATTTCCTTTTTCAAACAAAGAAATAGCATAGTTCTGACGATTCTTTTAGCTAAGCAAATGAATTAGATTAAGAAATTTAAGAGAGTTTGGCTTTGAAAAATATATGAAAGTTAAGTGTAAAATCAGTTAATACAAAAGAAATTAAAGTAATTTACTCATATTTCTAATAATAAAATATAATATTAGCATGATATTTATTTATTCTTGATATAATATTTATATTTTTTATAAATTTATATATTTTTAAAATTTTAGGCAGTTTAACTAGTGACTTAGTTACCTCAGTGAGTTTCTGATTTGTCTAATTTTACAACTATTATTCTAACCCCGAATAAAGGGCTAAGGTAAAATAATATCTAAAAGTTGCAGGGTCAAACATAAAATACCATAATTGAAGAGTTGAATCTGAATCCTATAAAAGGAGTGTCAATGTCGTATTCAGCAATTGGTAGCAAAAAAATAAGTGTCGTATTCAGCTAAAGAAAAGACATCGTCGTCAACTCGTCATGTTTGGACGAATAGAGAGGGCGGTTTGGTCGGTTGTCTGTGGCCGCCACTTTGAGACCAAAAAGCCAAAGCTTTTTCCTTGTTGTAATATGATACTGAACGACCAATCAAACCTACCTTATGTCTTAAATTTCAGATGTTGCATTCTTGGAATTCAAATTTTGCATTGGGGCCAATGAATTATAAAGTCTAAGTCAATCTGGAAACTTCTAATTTTCATTTGAGTCATGCTTTTTGGCAACTACTTATAATCTTACCACCACAGATTTGCACAATCAACAATATTTTTGTTTTTGTTTCTAAGGTATTTCCAGACTTTGCTTAAGAATAATCCTATGAGATATTGTCAAAAACTAAAGCGAGAACTTTTTTTAAGAAAGTTTGCTGCATTCATAAGAGTTCAAACTTGAGATTATTTACTTAAGTGACCAAAGCTCCTTCCACTTAGGCCAACTTTCATTGGTCACAATTAACGATATGAGTTATAGAAACAAATATTCAAATGAGTCAAGTAAAATTCATGTATCTATATAAATAGATAAAGATGATACCCCTTTTTAGTATCTAATTCCTCTTTTTTTAAAAGTTTATTTTTGTAAATTTATTCATAAATAAAAAATAAAGGTGATTTTTGTAAATTTGAAGCTTATAAAAAATAGTCTATTCTTTAAGGAAATAATTACTTTGAAATTGTATCATTTAAAAAAAAAAATAGAAAAACGGTATCCTCCTTACCTCATTACCCACATTTCAAAGGATTTACATTATTTCAAAAAAAAATTATATATACCCACTACCCAGTACTATATATGTAAAAGATTATTTTTCAACCTTTTTGTTTTTGAAAAAAAAAAAAAGGATTGGAGAACACAAAAAGACACTAGTTATTAATAATATAAGGTTTAAATATATTGTAGGTCTCTATAATTTTGATGAATTTTAAATCAGGTTTCTATAATTTTTTTTTCCTCTTTTAGGATCTTTATAGTTTGAATTTTTTTAATTGGGTCATTGCTGTCATTGCCAGTTATAAATCTGTCAGTTTAGTGCTGATATGGCAAACGACTTATCTATATGACAATAAAAGAAACTGGAGTGACGCTAAAACAGCAAAAAATTGCAACCTTATCAACTTTTTATGCATTTTTTTGAGCCAAAATTTGATGAGATACCAATTTTGTATCGCTTTAGCACCACGTTAACTTATTTTATTGCAACATAGACAATTCATTTGCTATGTTAGCACTAAATTAATGGAATTATAATTGGGGGTAATAGCAATGANTATGACAATAAAAGAAACTGGAGTGATGCTAAAACAGCACAAAAATTGCAACCTTATCAACTTTTTATGCATTTTTTGAGCTAAAATTTGATGAGATAACAATTTTGTATCGCTTTAGCACCATGTTAACTTATTTTATTGCAACATAGACAATTCATTTGCTATGTTAGTACTAAATTAATGGAATTATAATTTGGGGTAATAGCAATGACCCAATTAGAAAAAAAAAATTAAACTATAAGGACCCTAAAAGAAGAAAAAAAAAACTATAGAACATAATTCAAAATTTGTCTAAACTATAAGGACCTGTAGTACATTTAAACCATAATATAATTATATAATACATGTCAAAGAAAAACTATAAATACATAATATATAATATTTCTTGTTATCTACAAAAGAAAATACTACTTAAAAAGGAATACTTTATCACATTTCATCGTATCATCATTTTCTATTCCAATGAGATTTGCACAAAAATAATAGCTGAAATTAAATACATAATAATTTTATTTTATTATTAGATATATAGAGTTAAATTTATTAGTTAGAGACACGAGAGACGAAGATATGAACATACATGGGACTTCAATTGTTTTAAGAGATTTTTCGACTAATTAAGTAATAATATGCATAATAGCACAATTATAATTAGCATGTAAATAACAAATTTGTTTATTGGTACGAAGTATATTTAAATAGATAAGAGGCCTTGGTTCAGTTGAGCCACTTTTAGCCTTGAGACTGTCTCTCACTCTCTATCCTAAGTTTAAACATCTATAAAATAGTAGCTTTAGCCATTTGACCAACTATCTCAGATTAAAAAAAAAAAGTATATGTAAATAATATTATTGTTCTCATTTATGGTTGGAAATTCTTGATATATGCCAAATTAATGACCACCAAAAATAATATTTGAATGTTGTAGATATACCTTCATATATGTCCCGCAAAATTACAACATTTCATAGAAAATACCAAGAACCATAATATACGTAGTGCAATATATTGGAAGACTTAATCAGTAGTGTTTTATTTGATTGCTTTTAAGAATCAATTTAGAAAATCCTAATTCAAGTCTCATTCACTTCAACAAGAATGTTACATAGGTATTTTAAATCTTCAGAATTTGTGAGTTTCGTGTTCTAATTCAAAATTATAATTAAAAATATTAAAAAAAAAGGACTCGCACAAAATTAGGGTAACAAGGATCTATCAAGATCAAAACACGCACATATAGATCTCAAAGAGCCCTACACGGGCTCAAAGCATTATAAATAGGGATGACAATGGGGCGGGGCAAGCAGTCCCCGTCCCCATCCCCGGACTCATCCCTGGCGGGAATTTTTCAGCATCCTCATCCCCGCCTCACTAAATCCCTATTTGCCCCATGCCCCGCCTCATTTACCCATACAACCATACTTTTTTTAAATATAAACAATTTATAAGTTTAATCTATCGATCACGATTTCTAATTGAAATTCAACTTTAATCGAATAAGATAATATAAATAATGCTCAAATAACATCATCAAGAATTCAAGATATCCTCAAGCAACAACAATAACATAAATAATATTCAAACAAAATTATAAAAATTGTTCTTAAACAATTATAAAAGTCAATAAGAAATCATAATAAGTACAAAAGGCTCCAAGCAATTAAAATAAGTACAATTTATGAAGTTCTAATGTTGGTTGAAGTTGAACCACTCTCCATATTCTACAAAACCAACAAAAAAAAGAAAAAAAATTTAGGTTTGGGGAAAATGGAGCTCAAGGTCGAGGGACTGAGGAAGGAAGGGTCAGGTCAGTGTGTTGGTAATTTAGTGTGGGAAAACCTTAGGCCATAATGACGCCGTTTTGTGAAGAAATTTTTTTTAAAAAATTTATGTAATGTATTATATATAGTGCAGGGCGGGGCGGGGTGGGGCAAGCTTCCCCATCCCCAGACCCGGCCCTATCAAATTACCCATAAAATTACCCATCCCCATTTTTCTGCCTCATACCCATACCTGAACGGGTAAAAAAACCGGGGCCCCATCGGATCTGGGGCAAATTGCCCTCCCTAATTATAAAGGACCAGTCCCAATTATAAGTATTCATTTTGATACTCTGACTCAATTCAATTTCTCTCTTTCCTTATTCACAAAGAAAAAATTGTGGAACATTTTTGTGAATGAGCACAGAAGAAGTAATAGTATTGTATTTTCATTATTTCTTAAATGTTTTGAATTTTACTTACTAGAACTAGTAAAAATGATGGATTTATTTCCTTGTTTTTTTTAAAAAAAGAATCTTTGAGCGTGTAAGGATTGGGTATTCTATCTAGAAAATCCTAATTCCAATCAAATTCACTTCAACAAGAAAAAATCTCATTGATTTTTAATTTCTTAATTCGTTAGAAAGAATGCATTTAACTTACCAAAAAAAAATTTTAAAACTAGATTTAATTTTTTCTTGTTAATAAAGAAAATCTGTGGGTTATCTCAATAAGATTTCATGAGGAAAAGATTCGTTACTGTCATTCACTAACCAAAAAAAAAAATGTATATATTGTGGGCAAAGGATTTAAGTTTTAAAATTTCAGTTTTTGTATATAGCTAGAATAGATTTAATTTACTAAAAAAAGTAAACAGAAAATAGATTTATTTCCTTAATCATAAAGAAAATCTGTGGGTTATCTCAATAAGATTTCATGAAAAAAATATTCATTATTGTCATTACTAACCAAAACAAAAAATAAAATTGTAGGCAAAGAATTTGAGTTGTAAAATTTCAGCTTTTGTATAAAATAGATTTAATTTACTAAAAAAAGTAAAAAAAAAGATAAATTTGTTTCCTTAATCGTAGAGAAAATCTCGTGAGTCTTGTGACACATCCTTTAATTATAGAAACGAACGGATTAATTTTAAGGATTCTATTCTCACCATGATTTATCTTCCTATTTCTTAACATATTGTAATCTCCTAGAACAAAAGAAAAGAAAGAAAGAAAATCCATGAATATACCCAAAGTATTTTATTTTGAAAATTATATTTATATTTTATTAAATTGGAATGAGATTCATGTGAAAAATAATTTATCATTCAGTGCTCTAAATTTGGAATGTGAAAAAGTTGTGGGCAAAATTTTTGGTTTTGCACATTCCAATTTTGTAATAAAATACAAACCCGGTGGTAGTTTTCTAAATAAGTGCTAAACCGGCAGCGTTACGACCCGGTGATCGCCGTATTGGCTGTTATGGGCCCCACCTATACTGTCCCACGGCGCCAATAAAGTAGACACCTCCCTACGCTCTCTCAACTTATATAGCAAAGAATCTTTTTCCCTTCTCCTTCAAATTCCGTCATCATCTTCGCCTCAGCTGTATCGCCCATTACCCATTTTCTCAATTTTCTGTTTTTTTTTTTTCTCTCTAAAATCTTTCACTAGGAAGAAGAAAACGTTCTGGAATCAAAGCTATTCAACTTTTCTCAGGCAAGAATTTTCTCACTCTTTTGCTTTCCCTTTTGCATATTCATCATATTACCCTGCCAATCAGCTTTGGAGCTGTGTTTTTCTTAGACTCTTTGCTTCTCTTTTTATTTTTTAATTTTTTTTTTAAAATTCTATGACTATTTGATGAATAATGATAGAAAGTTCTATGCTCTGTTTTGATTCTTCTTTTGTTATGGTGTTGAATAGTTGATCTTGAAGACTTGAGATTGATGGGTCTGATTAGAATCTTTTCCTCTTTTTTGAAATTAATTTTATATATATTATCTGTCAATAGGTGGCTTTATAGTTGTGCTGTGCAGAGAATATTCATCAAAATTGCTCTATCTTCACTGTTTTGATCTCTGATCATCACTCTTATTTTGGGTTTGATCAATTGGGTTTGTTTAGTTTTCATTTCAGTTCTGTTTTAAATCCAATTTTTTGAAAATGGTTTTGATTTTAAAACAGAAAAAGGGTAAATTTGATCTCCAGTGTTTTGATCTTCGATCAAGATTTCACAAAATTTTCCAGAGATTTTTCCCAGTAAAAGTTTTCTTCATCATCTCTGATCTGGGATATTCCTCAGATTCTTGTTGTAAATTTTCCAGAAAAAAGAAAAAAAAAAAAACTATTTTGGGTAGCTTTTCATTAATTCTTTTGGGTTTGGCTTTAGAGTGTTAGGTGGTGATTTTACAATTTCAAAGCCATTAATCAGATCTCTTTAAATTTTTAATTATTTGTAATTTGAAGTTTAGGTGAACCTTTATTGCTGCTTAGCCTTCAGTGACCAAAAGTAGAAAGAGGGTAGAAAAGTAAATTTCAATACAATATACAAAAGGGAAAAAGACAGATACATTCTCCCACTGTACTTGATTTGAACTAGGTTCAGTTCAGGTGTTTACCGGTGGTAATTTCAAAATTTTAAAGTTTCAGATCTACCCTTGTTTTTCTAGAAAATTACAAGCTTGCCCTTTTTTTTTCTTGTTTTGAAAAATCTCTCTTTAACCAGATTTGTCTTTGTCTATTACAAATGGGGGATTCCAAATACTAAATAATCATAAGAATTGAAAAAAGTGGTCACTAAATGACCCGATGTAGTAGGTAGAGTGATTAGTAATAGCAGGTAAAGGGGTAATTTTGTCTGTATAATAAATATTTAATAAAAAAATATGACATCNATAAAAAAAATGACATCATCAATAACGAATGCAAAAGTAGCAATTTCCTATTAATAAATGTAATAACAAAAGTGAAAAAGGTAATAACTCTGTGAATGCGCAGATGATTAAGCTAAGCTGTCCACATTCCACGCGCTTTAACTTTGCTGAATGTGATAAAAAGAAATAAAGTTTGGTACAGTGGCTAAACATCAAAATTGGGTCCCACAATGCATCACTTGCAAGCGATTTCTTTCTTGAAAATTCTCGGTTTATTCGTTTCCTTATCTTTGAATATTAGATCTTATGGGTCCCATCTGCAACCGACGGTCCAGATGCGATCTTCTATTTAGGTGAAAAAGATGGTAGATTTAGAGAAATTTTAGAAAAGAAAAAGGAAAAAAAAAAAAAAACTAGGAAGAGAAAAGAACAGAAAGGGAATTGTCTTATGTGCCGAGTTAAGCTGTAACAAGATAATGAGGGACCCACAAAACGTGATGAATCCACATGACATCTTCACATGGTTGATCAGCACAAGATCAAATCCTTTTGCAGGTTTAAATTAAATATTATTTAAGTATATTTATGATTTATCAGCTAGATATGATCTGTTAATAATAATAATAATAATTTATTGTTATTTATTAATTTTTTGATATTAATTGTTATTATTATTTTCTGTTGCTGCTCTTTTAATATATATATATTATTGTTCTTAGCAGATTTACATGCTTGCCATTTGTTGCATTTTCTCTTTGGGTTCTCATGAGGTGTCATGGGGGACACGTTGTAAACTATAGCATTGAACAGTGTCCTTCTGACTTTACAGCTACCTATTCTTTCCACCTTTTAAAAAGGAGTTTCTATTTTTTGCTTTAAAAAATATTTTTATTATAATATTAATTTTTGTTATAAATTGCTTCGCCGTCTGAAATAATTGTATTTGTATGTGGTTATTATTGTGATTATTATTACTTTGTTAATCTCCCTTGTGTTATAAAATTTGTATGTGGTTAGATAACTAGCAATTAAAGACCCTGAAAATTCAACCCCTTAATTTGACTTAATTACTCAACTAGCCAATTATTTTTAAAAAAAATATACATCTCAGATATATACAATTTGGTAACTATCATGTTGTTAGAGTAACAACTTTAGTTTAATGGAGCGTGCTCTCAGTTATAAGGTTGGTTTTCTTATCTCTTTTCTTCAGTTTGAATCCCCTTAATTACAATTGCAGTTACTATTTATCTACAAATAAAAAAAAAAAAAAGAGTACCATGTGGTTTATTTTGTTATTTGTATAAGTTTTTCTTTTGAACACTCCTTTCTCTTTGAATCTGTTCCCTATTGAGATCTAAATTAAGCATATCTATGTTCTTCATAATTCTCCTATTCTTATCCAAGAACTTGTGTGAATCACAGAGAAGCTAGTCAATCAGAGGCAGCTGAGTTGAACATGGAAGAAGAGACGCAAGTGAGTTCTGAAGTTTCAGTGACCAAGGTGGTTGAGGAGACTGATGCTAATGCTGATCATATCAAGGTATTATACTGTCTTATTGCATTTGTTGTTTCAAGAGCTGCCTTTTTTTGTGTGTAGATTAAGTATGAATCTTAAATGGAAAATAGTTGTTGAAGTTTCATTGTAGCATTTTATTCAGTGATATCAAACTTTCATTTCAATTGGGTGGATCTTATAGATGAATTACATAAATACTAGCATTTTATGGTACTATGATAGTGTATAATTATTTTAATGTGGTATTTTTTTCAAAATTAATAATTTATAATATTATCTCTTTTTTCACATAAAAAAAATTATCTCTTTTATTTGTTTTCATAAATTTAATTTAGAAAATAATATATTTAATACACTTACAAAAATAATATTACCTCGTTCAAATTATTTTAAAACAACGAAACTGTAAGTTAACTATTATTATTATTATTATTATAATTAATAAATTAGTATTCTATTTGAGTCTTTATTTGTTTATTGAATGACTTTCTTCCTGTTCTTATTATTTTAAAGCCCCATCACTTTCCTACCCTTTTTTAAACATTTGGTATTTTTATATATTTAATTTTCTTTAAATTAAAGATTTCCATAAATTTGCTGATTTGAAAATTTTTCGTACAAAAATTTTAGAGAAAAATCTTCTCATATTTTGTTTGATTTGGTTGTTCCTTTAAATAAATTCATTTGATTTCAATCTATACATATATGCATGTTCCTTTCTCTCTCTCTCTCTCTATATATATAAAGCTGTAAAATAAAAAATTAAAATATATAATGCTATTGTGCTACCGTAAGTCAAAGTGCATGTAGATTACAATTTTTAAATACAATAATACTCATTCATTTATAGTCAATCACGTTGCAAGCAAATTCTTAACTATTATGTATAGTTGACATTATTGGTTTTGACCATGAAGCACATGTTGGTGTCAAACACATGTTTTACCACCTACAATCACTATGACACTTTGACTCCTTTTAACATTTATGCACCTGTCAGGCATATCAGATATATTTTCATAAATTTTTGAGTAAAAGGTTATTTTAGTCTTTGAAAGATGTACCGAAAATCACTCGGGCACTTGCAAGATTTTTTGTATTACTTGGGTCCCTAAAAAGAACTAATTTGATCGACTTTTTTGAACTTTGAGGGATTAAAGTGATACAAAAAATCTTTCAGGGACCTGATTTTCGTGGCATCTATTAAGGACTAAAATGACCTTTTATTGTAAAATTTTAGTACTTGTATATATCAATGTATAAGTTTTACTATACTTTTGTAGCTGTATCAAGTTGTGTAAAGGGTCCTGTGTGTGAGTGCTTCAAAGGTTTTTGATGATTTATTGCAGGCAACAAATGGAGACTTGCCTCAAGAAACAAAGGAAGGAAAGAAAGAAGACGAAGAGAATGCCTTAGATGGAGAATTCATAAAAATTGAAAGAGAAGCCATAGATGTGAAGGATGGTTCACATACAGCTGAGACAGCTTCTTCAGATGTTGAGAATTCATCTATCATTGAAAGAAGCTCAAGTAATCAAGGCAGAGAATTACTAGAAGCTCAAGAGAAGATAGAAGAACTTGAGGTTGAACTACAAAGACTAGCAGGATCTTTGAAGACCTCTGAACAGGAGAATGCTGAGTTGAAGGGCGAGATCTCGATTACGAAAGAGAAGTTGGAGGGAAGTGGAAAAAAATATGAAGAGCTTGACTCGAGTCACAAGAAATTGCAAGAGCAGATTCTTGAAGCTGAGCAGAAATATAATTTACAGCTTACCACTCTGGAGGAGGCATTGCAGACTCAAGAAGTGAAGCAGAAAGAGCTTGTTGATGTGAAGGAAGCATTTGATGGTCTGAGCCTTGAGCTTGAAAGCTCGCGAAAGAGGATGCAGGAATTGCAGGATGAACTGAAAAGTTCTGCAGATGAGGTACAGAAGTTTGAGGAGCTACATAAGCAAAGTGGTTCACTTGCTGAATCTGAGGCAAAGAAGGCCTTAGAATTTGAGAGACTTCATGAAGAAACCAAATTGAGTGCAGCAGACGCGGAAGATAAATTGGCTTCATTGCAGGAAGAATTGAAGGGACTGTATGATAAGATTGCAGAAAATCAAAAGGTTGAAGAAGCACTTAAAACTACAGCAGCAGAACTTTCTGCAGTCCAAGAGGAGTTGACTCTCGAGAAATCCCAGCTATTGGAAATGGAGCAAAGATTCTTGTCAAAGGAGTCTCTTATAGAGGAGTTGACCCAGCAATTGAACCTGAGAGAGACTTCAGAAACTCAGCTAAAGGAGGACTTCTCAGCCCTCCAAAGTCTATTTGCTAGTACCAATGAAGAACTTAAAGAAAATATTTTGGAGTTGGAAAACGCAAACATCAAGTTGCAGGAGGAAGAGAAATTGCGGGAATCAATTGAAGCTGTGTCCAAGACTCAGGAAGCACAAGTTTTGTCTTTACGCGAGGAATTGGATAAACTAAATGTAGAAAAAGAAGGTCTTGAAGCAACTGTGGTAGACCTAAATGGTAATGCAAAGCTGTTAAAGGAGTCATGCACTGATTTAGAGGAAACGCTGAAGCTTTCAGATGAGAAATTTCAGAAAGTGGATTCTCTTTTGTCTCAGGCACTTTCGAACAATTCAGAGCTTGAGCAGAAGTTGAAATCTTTTGAAGAGCTCCATAATGAATCTGGACCTGCTGCAGCAACTGTTAGTCAAAAGAATCTTGAGTTTGAAGATATTATTCAGACTTCAAATGCAGCTGCAGAAGAAGCAAAATCACAACTGAGGGATCTGGAAACTCATTTCATAGCAGCGGAGCAGAAGAATGTTGAGCTTGAGCAGCAGTTAAATTTAGCACAACTTAAAGCCAGTGATGCTGAGAGAGAAGTGACAGAATTCTCTGAGAAAATATCCCAGCTCAGTGCCAAGTTGGGAGAGGCTGAGGAAGAAAAAAATCTTCTTAATGGCCAATTGCAGGATTACATAGAAAAGTTAAGTCAACTGGAATCTGAGTTTAACCAATCATCTTTGCGGAGTTCACAGCTTGACGAGGAGCTGAAGATTGTCAAGGACAAATGTGCTGAGCATGAGGACCGAGCCAGTATGAACCATGAGCGTAGCAGAGAACTAGAAGATTTAATCCAGACATCTCATTCCAAATTAGAGGATGCAGATAAAAAGGTGAGTGAATTGGAGTTGTTACTTGAAGCAGAGAAATACAGAATCCAGGAACTCGAACAGCAGATAAGCACATTAGAAAAGAAATGCAGTGATTCAGAAGCAGATGCCAAGAAATACAGCAGCAGTGTATCTACTCTAACATCAGAAATTGAAGCATTTCAGGCACGAGCATCAAGTCTTGAAATTGCACTGCAGACAGCTAATGAAAAGGAAAGGGAGTTGATTGAATCTTTGAGTATAGTGACAGATGAGAAGAAAAGTTTAGAAGATGCATCAAACAGTTTGAATGAGAAGCTTTCTGAAGCAGAAAACCTGTTGGAAATTTTGAGGAAAGACTTAAATCTTACACAAGATAAGTTGCGAAGCGCTGAAAATGATCTTAAGCTTGGTGAATTGAGAGAGTTTGAGATAATGGAGAAGCTTAAGGTTTCTGAAGAAAAACTTGAGGCACAAGGAAGACATATAGAGGAGACTGCTGCAAGAAACTCAGAACTTGAATTATTGCATGAATCTCTCTCTAGAGATTCTGAAAATAAACTCCAAGAAGTTATAGAAAAATTCAGCAGCAAGGATTCTGAGGTTCAATCTCTGCTTGAGAAAATTAAGATTTTGGAGGAACAGATAGCTGAAGCAGCTGAAAAGTCAACGATTTCGAAGGATGAACTGGAAGAGATTCTAAATAAACTGGCTTCTTCAGAAAGCACAAATGAAGATCTGAGAAAGGAAATTTTAGAAGCTGAGGACAAGACTTCTCAGTATTTTGCTCAGAATGAATTATTGGTTGAAAAAAATATTCAACTGAATAGCAAGGTTGATGAACTTCTGGAATCATTGAATGCTGCTAATTCAGAGAAGGAAGCCACTGCGCAAGAACTTGTTTCTCATAAGAACACTATATCAGAATTACAAGATCTACTCTCAAAAGCCTCTGAAATTCATAGTGCAAAAGAAGCTCGGGGCCTTGAAGTAGAATCACAGTTACAAGAAGCAGTGCTGAGGCACACTGAGAAGGAATCAGAAGCCAAAGAATTGAATCAGAAGCTAAATACTCTAGAAAGCCAAATAAAGTATTATGAAGAACAGATTCATGAAGCAGGTGCAATTTCTGATGCTCATAAAGTTGGGCTGGAAGAGAGTCTCCTAAAATTAAAGCATTTTGAAAGTATTGTTGAGGAATTGCAAAACAAGTCGCTCCACCATGAAAAAGAGAGTGCAGGGCTAACTGAGGAAAAATTGAAGCTTAATCAGGAAATAGCCATGTATGAATCCAAATTAAGTGATTTACAGGAGAAACTCTCAGCATCCCTTGTTGAGAAGGATGAAACAATTCAACAACTACTCACCTCGAAGAATGCTATGGATGATTTAGTGACAATGCATGATGCTGAAGCGCAGACACTCAAGTCCCAGGTTTTGTTTCCTATCATCTCTTGCTTTTATTTGTGGTTGTATATTTTCTAAAATAAATATTTATGAAAATAATGATAATTAAATAAATAACTATAATCTTTATTGAATTAAAATTCTGTCACCTTGCAGATATCTTCAGTCACAGATGAGAGAAACCTGTTGAATGAGACACATCAGAATTTAAAGGAAGAGCTTCAATCTGTGATATTTGAGCTTGAAGAGAAGTTGAAAGAGCAAAAGGAAAAAGAAGATATTTTAAGATCTGACATTGAAAATCTCAAGGTTGATACAACTGAGAAATCTTTGTTGCAAAATAGAATCAAGGAAATTGAAGAGCAACTAATAAAAGCTGAATCTAGCCTAAAAGAAGAGGTATTAAAATGCCTCGCAGAAGTAAACTGTTAGGTACATAAAATTAAATTGAAGGAGCTACCTTGACTAATATGATTGTCTTGCAGGTTGGCAGCGTTCAAGCTGCTGCTTCTCAAAGGGAAGCAGAATTAAGTTCAAAATTGGAGGATTATGCCCATATAGTCCATGATAGAGATTTACTGACTGAAAAGGTGGTAGAACTTCAAAAGGAGTTACAACTTGCGCAAGCTACTATTGCTAACCAGGTTAGACCATTTACATTTTTACTTGCATTTTGATAATTATCCTTACGGGGTTTGAGATGTTTCAAACGAAAAATTAAAAAAAATAGATATTAAGCCTGATTTATCTTTTATTATTTGGTATTTTTTCTCAGTTTAGATCATGGGACCTCTTTCTTTCAAAATCTAAGTTTGTTTAGATAGATATAGAATATATAAAAGTGATTTTTATCATACTGTTATTTCTTTTCTTAAACAAAAAAATTACAACCAAGCAGAAGGAAGCTGAATCTCAGAAAGAGCAGAAATTGCAGCTGGCTGGTGGTAAATCCTCAGATAAGGTAATAGTCCATCCCAAAAACTTCCTTAGACACATACTTATGATATATAGCTACTCTTTCTCCCAGCATAGGCCGTTTCGTTGTAATTCTAAATGCAGAAATGTCAAATTGAGGTTGACTCCTATTTCAATACCCATGTCACATAAATGAATAGGACCATAATTCTTCTCCTAATTAAGTTTTATATTAATTAGTATTCACTTTAAGTGTTATGGTTTGTGCTGGTCTGTTTATAATGTTGAATACATGATCTTAATTGTCTTAAGTAGATTTTATTATATTATGTAGATATTGTCTACAAGATTACTTGGTCAAATTATACCACAGCCTTGTCGTAAAAGACCAAACAATAACTTCACTTCTCTACCATTTTCCTTCAGTGTGAAAAAAACATGGCTTTCTCTTTGTTGAAATTTAAATATGATTAGGATTGCGGAATGAAATTTGAACTCTTGCTTGGCTCAAAGTATCTCTCTTACACCTTGTCAAGGAATTATTGAATTTAGAAGTTTATACTATTACTATTAGGTAAGGGGTAAGGAATGACTTCTATATTTCAAGTTTAGGACCAACAAGCGCTTGTTCAACTGGTAGCAAATTGAACCCTGGGCATGTACCTTTGGCTGTGGTCAAGGGTTTGAGGTTTAGTGAGAACATTATGAGGAGATGGGAAACCGTAATTGCTCTAACTCTCGAACGAGATTAGTTTCATGCCCAATTGGGTAAAGTGGGGATACTCGTGGTATTAACCAAGAAAAAAAGGAGTTTAGGTCTAGGAATGGATAATACTTTTTGTTGAGAAACTTGGTAGATGTTTAAATGACTGTAATGATGTTCCAGGGTGATGATGGAAGTCCAGTGAATAAGAAAGATGGATTGGAAGTCAAATCCAGGGATATTGGATCAAGCATTTCGACTCCAAAGCGAAGGAACAAGAAAAAGTCAGAGGCAACATCTGCTCAAACTTCAACTTCGTCTGAGATTCATAATTCAACCAGCCAGGCTTCTTCGCCTGTCACCACTTTCAAGGTCGTCTTGGCAGTAGCTCTTGTATCAGTGATCATAGGCATAATTGTTGGGAAACGTTATTAGTATCACATTGGCATAATTCTTGGGAAATATTACTAGTATCACTAGTATGAGTTTTGGTTTTGCTACTCATTATGGATTTTTTAAATTTTGTTTATCCTTTTTCACTTAAGTCATGCTTACCATATTGAATGTTTTGTTAGCATGCTTGGAAGGTCCAGTTTTCAGGTTGATTGGGGAACTTGTTTTCATTCCTATCCCTTGCCTGTGTAAAGAAAAATGGGGTTGAGTCTTGGATTATTTAAGTCTGTACCTTGTATATCAATTTGAATGCAAGTTATTTTTCTTTTTTCGTTTTCTCTGTAGTAATTATTTTACTAGTCACTTGAGAATATCTGTCGTCTACCGAGCTGTTATAATTTTTTTTTTTTTAGACTGATTTCATACCTCTTTTTTTAGGGGATTTACTGATTTCATAGTTGTAGAAACATCAAAGTGCTTATTTCTATTTTTGGTGAGCTTAACAAGGCAAAGTTGATACCGTGCTTTGTACCAACAGCCAAGTTGATGCTTGATACCATGCCCAACATAATGTGTAGTATTTTTGCTTGGTCAAAGAGACTATAATATAATGTCAAGAATCGATTCAACCAAAAAGCTTAAGTTGTTAAATTAAGGCCCGTGAATAATTTTATATCTAACGCCTGATACTTTAATGAGGGCAGCTCTTTTGTGGTTTTCATATCTCAAACCTTGGTCTATACACAATTTCCGTGACCTTTCATCACAATTTAATCTTACCACTATTAAAAGCTGGGTATGATATCCTCTTCCATCAGTTGACTGTTAAGCAAGTGCCTCTTTGCAGTATTTGTAGGCACAATTTAATCTCCTTTCGGCAGCAAAGAGGAATTCGTTTATTCATCTCTGGATTGTTTGATGCCATCCTTTTTCTTCTCTTCTTCTTTACTTGCCAAATACATATATGACATTAATAATACAGTTTACATCAATAATCATTTTTGATTTGGATCCTTTAAAGTAAATGGTGTACTGGGAGAGAAAAGGAAAATAACCATTGATGAATAATCAATGGTTGAATTTTTTATAAAATGCATGTACCTCAATGAACACCTATAGATTTTTACAAAGTGCACCCCCTCAATTCAATAGATTCAAATCCAATCACTTTAAGAAACCTCTCTATGGAAAAGTCCAAGCATTTAATGTCCTAATATTATCACTAAGTAAAAGTAAAACCAAAACCACCAAGAAGCCAAGTTTTGAGAATATGGGTCCTAAGAATCTTACCACTATTAATAGCTGGTTACAGGAAAATTTAAGTGATTCTTAGTTTCCATGAAACAAATACACTTTTATTTAAACTTGTTCTCTTTCTTTCCCTCAAAAGTTAAAATCCTCAATATAAGCAAAACCTTCTTCCAACTCAGGTCCTATATTATATTTTGCATACTTAGAATATGTGATGTACATACATCCATTATCGAATAGCTGAGATCCAATTCACTATCTTCAATTCCAATGTTAAGTTCCAACGTTATTTCAGCAAAATCCACAACTAACTTCATTCTATATATAACTATGTAGAATTTTTATGCAACTAGCTATACTCCGTGAGTGGTGTTAACATAATATTACTTTGAAAATATCAATTGTATATTTTTGAATAAGTTTTTTTAAAAATTATAACGCCCTTAATTAGAAGTAAGGGGTAGCACTATGACCCTCTCTAACTCCACTTTTTGTACGAAGTAACACTTGTTTTTGAACTCATTACGAAGCTCACCAAAAACTTAGTGACCTTGTAAGAGTAAAAACAATTAGTTTCACATTAAAATATAATCTAAGACTTATGTTAAAACTACTATTCCGTATAAACAATTCATGTAACTTTTTTTGTATGGCCCAAATTATACACTTTAACAGATAACAAACAGTTTTCACACTTTTTGGGTGACTTGGTATTTTTTGAGCTTCACATTGACTCCAATTATAGGACTTCGTCTGCCTAGCAATATTAAGTGCGGATGGTGGAACCACTACCCCACACTTTAGGGAGGATAGTAACTTGGAAACACAAATTAAAAATACATGTTTTTGTCAAGAATCGATTCCCATGCGAATTTTAATTTAACTGAGAAAATACGGATAAAAAAATTTGATCTCCTGATCGTTTGATCAAAGAGACTCTAATACCATATTAAAAACCAATTCAATTTAAAAGCTTAACCTATTAAGTGAATGCTCATGAATGATTTTATTTTTAACAGTTTCCATCAATAAGTGCATTTTCAAGATTTACCACAAGTTCTGCTAGTTATTTTTTTATTTTTTATTTTTTACATAGGAGCACAATGTGATTTGGGAAGAGAAAGAGAATACATGACAGCAATTGAACCCTTGACATCAAACAACCTAGTTCCAATGACCAAGTGTTTAGTTTCTCTTTTTTGTTTCTATCCTACTCTTGGTAGAAAAAACCCACAAGCATCAAAACGATTTGACCCTCGCTTTCAGAACTTTCATTTGTCCTCTTCGTGGTTTTAAAAATAAAAAATTTGAAATTTAATTTCCATTAAAATACAACTAAGAAATCTTTAATGGTAAACTTGGTGATTATTACAATGAATTCTAGGGTTTCATGAACACTAATTATTTCAAAACACTGGAAGGAGAGATAGTCTTCAAAAGCATCTAAGTTGAAGGAAAGCCATCGACGTATACTAACTTTGGCTTTTTATTTTTCTTATGGAAAGATCAATAGAATATATTATTTTTATATATCGTTTTTTTTTTTTCTCGGGTACAATTGGGTACATATGATTATTGGATGTTGGATTCCACTAGAATGCTTGGGTGTGTTATAAACTATCCTTGCGAAAGACCCAGCAGCCATCTCACCTAACACCACCAGACATAAGGTAAGAAACTAACATTCTGATGCAGTTGTGTCCCTACAGAAAATGCAGCTAGCATATATCATTTCCAGACACACAGTAATGATAGCACTAGTGTTAGAGCTCATTGTTGTCACTCTCCACTGTTTTCGCTGCTCAAAACTGCTTTGCCAATGTATATAAAGCCTTGTGTTAGGGCATTTTAACACAAGCCAATCTGTTATACTCTCATATTTTCTGATATATATATCATAAATGGACTTTAAGATCACCATGACTGATTTCTTCAAAAAATCTATATATATGATTTTTTTGAAGAAATCAGTCATGGTGATCTCAAAGTCCATTTATGATAAATATGAAGATATGGCAAATGGTGGTTGTCAAATATCGAATAATTGATTTACCAATTTCAACCCTAGTTTTATTGATTCCATGCCGTCCAAAATGAATGGAGCAGTCACCTGAGGTACTAACATTTTTCTATATTATTTTTCCTATGACAACTTTAATATTATTAGTAGTATCCATCTTGGTATCTTGTTTGTGTTTTTTGTAGGCTGTTAAGAAGGATGCACATATCGGGAATAGCATATCACTCTTCAGGAAATCTGGATCAACTACCTCGTTGAGAATTGAAGGGAAATGGAGGTAGTTTCCTCACCTACATTACCATTGCAGGATAGTGGGCCCTCGAAGAATTTCAAGGGTAAAATAACTTCTTGTGACTTGAATCATTGAGTATCTATATGGCATGTACCTTGGCTCTGTAAATGCACTTCAAATATTTTGAGTTTATTTTCAAGTAAAACAACGGATGCTGTTGGTGCTTCAATCATGGTCTGGAAGCTGGTGTTGATGCATGCATTGGAAACCTCGGACTCTGGCAAATTTTGGCAATGTCTGTGATGAACTACGCAACATCTGAAAAAGCAAATCCAGCTAGCTTTGCATGGATGGCTCTGTGCCTGCGTATGATGGGTTTTATCTGAATACATAGCTAATATGCGGTTATCTATGAATTATCTTACAGATCATGGCTAATGTTGTCAAGATATACAACTAGTATTGTGACAAATCTATTCATATATAGTTCTCCATGTATCCACAATTTCATGGGGACAACTTGTGATAATTTTATAAAGAGTAAAATACATTTTTCATCATTGAATTATTTGTCAAATATGCTGAATACTAGCCTATCACCCTAAGTTATTAGTGTAGGGTATGAAAATTGTTAGTCCCATAATTCTTTAATCTAGTTTTGATGATAACAAATGATCCTACTATTACTAATCTTGTGTTATGTGCTAAGCGTTTATTTAGAACAGGTTAGTAAGAAGTCTTAGAAACTAGTTCTATCTTCAACAAAGAACTAGTTATGGCAAAAGAGGACTTGTTCTTACAAAAGTTGATTGCCTAGTTTTTGCTGATGTAGACGAGGATCTATGCTGAATTAAGAAGACCCAAGAAAGTTCTCATTTTGTTAGGAAATTTCCTATACAAAGTGAGGAAATTTTCTCTTGAGGGTGCAGCTGCAAGATCCACATTTTAACGGATAAAGTAAGAATTGTTTATTGCTAAAAATGAAATAGATAAGGCAAATGAGATTCTCTTGCTCTATGTGGTGGACAATTGTCCTTAGTGGGGCTGTTTTTTGAAGTCTCCACGTGGGCTCATCTTCCTTTATGAAGAGAAATTCTTTGAGACTTCAGAGTAAGAGATAAAGAGAGCAAAAATATGCAGCTCAAGTCAGAGAGAGAATTTCATCTTCTTTGAGCTTCCAGAACTGGTTTATGCATTTCTCTCTTCATCTTCCTCATGTACACAAAATTGTTATATTTTGCTCTTTTGAGAGTTTGATCTTATTTGGGTATTTTCCTTTGATAAAAGGGGTTTTGTATTCAGATTTCTAGGGAGAAATCTGGGTGTGTAATCTTCCTTCATTTGTGTTGGAAGAGATGAGTTTATGGTGAGCTTGGAAAAAAAAACCATGGATGTAAAGCTTGGAGAAGCTTGGACAACTAAACTTAATTCTGAGTTCTTGGTTAGCTTGAAGTAAAAACCATGGATGTAAGCTTGGAGAAGCTTGGACAACTAAACTCAAATTTTAGTGGAACCTCAAGAAATTGAGAGAGTGGATGTAGGAAATTTGGCCGAACCACTATAAACTCCTGTGTCAAATCTCTTCTCCCTTCATCTCTTTAATTTTGAGCTATTTACACTTCTGAATTTTATCTGTGTTTATGTTGTTGAAGTGTGATATTCTGGGTGTCTATTATTCTGCTCTTCTTTGATTTAACTAGTTCTGAGTTTCTGTTGAATATTGTTTTATCAGAGAACTAGTTCTTTAGGTTAGAGAACTAGTTCGTGAAAAGAGCTAGATATTGAACTTATATGCGTTTTAGAACTGATTTAGTTTTAAATTTTGAAAATTCCTATTCACCCCCCTCTAGGAGTATTTCCTGCAACCTTCAAAAATAAATATGCTTCACAATTAAATCAACTAATCTGACACATACACGAAATGACCCAACTATTTAATGAACCACAAACACACATGTGTATTTATGTGTGTGTAAATTGTGATAAACTAAACTAATCTCTTCTAAAATATAGATACATGTTAAAATAAGCAGGACGTTACTACACAAAAATTGCGAAGGAAAATAAAATTTGAAATTATGAAATTGTCAAACCCTATCTCGAATGCACATTTAAATTCTCATTCATGCTAAGATATACTTAATTTGATTTCATGCTACAATGAATAGATCTTTGAGAAAAAAGAAAATGGAATTTTGTAGTTGTAATATGTTCCAAAGAGTAACCCTGATGGAAAAAAATCAACAATTAAAAAAGCAAGATTGTCAATGCATTAATCATATTTCCTCTCTTGATATTTGAGAGGGAAACTCCCTGGAAAATATCATAGGGAAAGCACTCATGAGAGGTTACATGCACAATGATATCCAAGATTTGTCTTAAGATGGGGGACATAAAATCCTTGAAATTAAGGGCCTCATATTTTGACCAAGTAAAAGAAGTAATTGCATAAACCATAAGATGCAAAAGAATTTTATCATTTTCCCCTACCAAAGACTCTAACAATACTACTGAATAAGAACTGTTCAGAAGTTAGGAGGCAAATCGAACATTTTCCCAAAACGCCAAACGAATTAATTACACCAGTAGAATTGAGGGTCCTAAGTATCCAATGCAGATTGAATGACATATGTAAAGAACCAGCTGAACCAAAGGGTATCAAGCTCAGACTTTTCTCTACCAGTTATTCACACTGCTAAAAGAAATGAAAGTTTGGAGAAAGAACTAAAATTGAGTGCTATAAAAGGACAATTCATGAAACTCTCCTATAACCGAAATTGAAGAAACTTGGTGAACCTTTACTGTATCCTTCAATCAAATTTATGGTTTGGACCAATATTAGATTCAAAATTTTCAATTTTAAAAGCACAAATAGGACAAGTAATAGCTACGTAACAAAGACTTATACTTCAAGGCCGGGCAATGTTAATCCTAGTACATATTGGAATAGTCACCAACATGATCTCATGATAAATGAGTTTTAAGAATATTCTTATTTTGTTAAAGCTGATATAGAAGTTGTTATTATTAGCTATTATCCTATTGTAACTGTTACAATTGTTACAGAAGCTGTTATTATTAGCTATTATCTTGTTGTAGCTGTTACACAAAATTTAAATTTAAATTCAAAATATTCCCTGTATAAACTATAGAACTCCTATTGTATTTAAATATATATATCAACGAAAATATTTGAGCATTTTCTCTCATAATCTTTGTCATTCTTTACATGGTAACAGAGCTCTAAAAGCTTTCAATCAGCTCTACTCGATGTAGCCATGGCCTCCAACAGTTCCACAAACACAAACTCATCTTCCTCTTACTACTCTAATGGTATTGAGACAAATAGTATTCCACAATTGGGCAGAAGATACATAAATATAAATGAAACCGAAATAATCTTTCAGTGGTCAATTTGGTAATTAAGAATCAACGATTAAAGAATGTTTTAACCGTCAATTTGGTCATTGTTATAGTGCGATCTAGAATTTCACCAACACTAATTATTTATTTCCAAAAAGGGGAAGGAGAGATGTAAAGATATAGTGTTCTACCAGACTTTCGCTTTTTCTTTTTTTGTAAAGAAATTATCAAAATAATATTATTTTTATGATATATTTTCTTTCAGTGAGCATTTCATTTTTAGAAGTTGTAAATGTTTGAGATTGTACTAAAAAGTTCTTTTGAGAGAAGACTAAACGGCCATGCTCACCTAACACAAGTAACCATACGGTAAGAAGATTACATTCTGATCTAGTTGTAGATAAATAGATAATTTATATAACATGTATAATGTCTAGATTCATTTTTCTGCACACATCAATGTTGGCACTGGTATAGCCCATTGTTTTCACTGCCCATTGTTTTCTCCGCCCAACAACTACTTTGCAATTATATACATAGCCTTGCATTAGGGGATTTTTACACAATCCAATTTCTCATACTCTCATATTTCGCCCAACATTCAGGTTTTGTGAAGAAATCAGTAATGACAATCTCAGAGGCAGCTGATGATGATGAATATGAAGATAGCAAAACCATTCATGGGAAGATGAATTCAAATGTCAAATCAATGATTTACCAATTTCAACTTCTTCATTGATGATTCCATTCTGGAATCATCGATGGACCTGAGGTTCTAACATTTCTCTATTTAAGTTTTTGATTGACACAATTTTAATCTCATGAGCAATTAATATGCATATCGTTTTCTTGTTTGTGTTTTCTATAGGAGGTGAAGCAAACACACATAATAGGAATAACAGATCAGGCCGCTGGGTTTCTGAATCAACATCTTTGAAAAGAATAAAACAAGGTCTGTTTCAGTGACAGAACTCGGAAGCCCATGAGCAGAACAATAAAAGAGGATATTCATCTTCCTGTTCAACTCAACTTCTCCGGGTGTTGATATGGGAAGCTCAGGGAAATGAGTTACACCATTGTTGATCCTTACATGGAATATTAGATGATATGAGCTGCCTCTTCCTCGGTCTGCCATCAGATTTCTGCTACTGTTAGCCTGACCTGCTCTCCCTGGTGGAACTGGAAATACACGTACAACAGAGGAAGCCAACCTTGATCAATAAAAGAAGGCCTGCGTGTCTTGGCTTCTTCTGACTGGAATTGTTCAGGATATATTAGGCCTGTGTTTTTGCTCCAAAGTATATCAAAGAGTTTCTACAATTAAATGATGTTAGTGCTTCAATCATGGCCTCGAAGCTGATGCTGACAATTTACAGGAATCCTCAGAATCCACAAAATTTAGGGAATGTGGGTGATGAGCTTTTTTTTTTTTTTTTTTTTTTTTTTTTTNGAAAAAAAGTTGGATAAGTGAAAGCCCAAATAATTGTGTTTGAATTTTGTAACTTTAAGTTTGTGGTTGTGATTGTTTTATAAAAAAGAAAAAAAAAAATTATACTTGGAACAAACCAGATATCTTGATAAATGTTATGGCACTTTCTATTTCCACTTACACAATGAGTTGCTTTTGCTGTCTATATCTGGGTCATTCTCTCAGTTGATGGCTAGGTTTTGGTGAGGGCACTCACAGGATGAAGCCAAGATACATTGGAGGGAGAAGCTAGCTATATTTGTTTTGTAGTGGGGATAGAAATAGATGTTAAAAAGAAAGAAATTATGATCAGGAAATTAAAAAGGAAGGGAAACAGTATAAATGACTCACCAAACAGGGAAAAGAACGAGAAAGTTATATTAGATTTCTGTTAATATAGAATAGAGTAAATTACCTTAACCCCCGTGGTTCACCAGAATGATACTCCACTTCATGGTTCTCCGAAAATTATACTCCTCTCCTGTTGGCCGTGAATTTCAAGGGAAGCGTGAAAATGCTTTCAAATTACACACCTAACAATGAACTTGCCTATTTAACATAAATCAGCTAAAATGCATAGCCCCTGCGAGAGTCCGAGAACAAATAGAAACTTAATTACACTCATTCTATTTCTTGCCCTCGCATGTTAATTCTCATTTTAAGAGCACCCTGTTTTGAACTCGTGTTATATATTTTTTTCCTTGGTCCAATAGAAGTTAAAAATATTAGGTAGTCTTTTCGCTCCAAAAATCTCATTTCAACAGGTTCCAATGAGATTTGAATATGATATCTTCATAATCGGTCCAGAATCCTCAAGAGTTAGAATGTCTCCTTAGCGACTGTATATAACTTCATTGTCACATAACTAAATCTAATTTCACAATCTTCCCTTCTAACTTATAATTCCAAGGTTATTTAAGCCTGTTGTTGATTTTGCTACCGGCAAGTATACCGGGTCACACAAGTAATAAAATGATGAGTAAATTATCGTTCCCACGAGGATTAAGGCTAGCAACTACCAATTTCACCAATAATGGTTCTATTTGAACAGATTGATGGTTTGAAAATAGTTGATTAACTAAAGCTAGAAAATAAAGCAAGAACAATTTAATAACAATTAAACTAAGAAATTAACAATGAACAAAAGAAGGTTATGGGTTGATTTCACTTGAATTTGACTCCAGTTACTTCATAGACAAAATAACCTTTGAACCACTGAAGAATAAGTTATTCTAATTACAAATCCTTTGTTGTTGGCCAATTTCCCTAATTTGATTGAACCCAATCCCTTGGAGAAACAATCCTCCCTATCCCAACTAATTGCCCAATTCCTTGGTACAATTAACTTGTCTAGGTGATTAAGCTCTAGGAAATTACTTCAAGACCACATAAACTAAGTTATCTATTCCTAGATTAACTTGATTTATGGTAGAAATTACAAGAGCATACTCATATCTTACTATCCCTAGCATCAACATGAGTCAATAAATCATTCAAATGATGGCCAAGCATTCAAAAGCATTAAGAACTGTAAAATCTACTCCAACAAATAGATTTGAATCAAAATAACATTAATCAACAGCAAAGCTTCATCAAAATCCGAGCTACATCAAACCCTAATTAAGAGAGTTTAGCTACACATATTTAAACCAGAAAATAGAGAAATGACAGAGAAATAGAGTTCATAATGAGAGAAGAGAGTAAAAACTAGGAGAAATCCGAGTCCCAATCGTCACCAATCGAGCTCAAGCTCTCTCCTCTTGCTCCTTGACGGCGCCTCCTCTCTATTTTTCTTTATCTCTCCATCTCTTCCTTTTGATAGGTAGGTTAGCCCAAGAGAAGTGATGAAAATACACATCAGCATCGACGCCAGCGCTGGGCGCTGCGAACCTGGCGCTAGGCGCTGGCTTACTGGAGACAAGCTGTCAAATCTGGTGGTCTGGTGCTGGGCGCTGGGTTCTGGCGCTAGGCGCTGGAGGGGCAGCATTGGGTGCTGGCTCCCTGACTTCCTTTAATCAGCTTGATTCTTCACACTGAGTGTCCATCTTCAATATCCTAATGCTCTAACATGTAAAAACAATAAAAAAGACTATTAATAAACTAAAAACATGCTAGGGAATTAATTAAAACTAAGAGATTGACACTAACTAAATCTACCAAATAACTAAACAAAATGGGACACAATCATGCAAAACTTACTTAAGAACTAGCTAACTTAAGCATAATTAGAGCTATAATAACTCTATTTTATAGAGTTATCAAAGCCAAAATCCATGGCTAAGTTTATTGCATAGTCAAACCAACTTGCAACAATAGTTAGTTAACACGCATATAGTTATTGTATTAAAACCATATTTTCACAACTTATAAGAAAAATCTATTTGGTGTATCAAAGGGAAAAAATTAGGAAAATATACATCAAGTAAATGTCCCAACCAAGATGACTTCTAAAATATCTCATACTATTTCAAAGGATAAAAATCTTCCTTCCACTTATAAATCAAGTAACTTAATATGTAGATAGGTTTTTATTTAATGTTATTTACGCATATAGTTATTTTTTCAACAACTTTGACTTTATTTAATTATATTATTTGTACATTTCCAATATTTTTAATAAAAGAGAAATAATTTTAAGAATATTAAATGTTTTAAGATATAATCTGTGTGTAATAAATGAGAAGTTCAAAATTAGGGCACTTAAATTCAGCGTATTTACTTTTTGTAAATTTTAATCAATAAAAAATATAAGATTACTATTTTTTCTTATGAAAATTGTTAGATATTGGTTAAATTATTTACAAGTGAACAAAACAGTATTTGTTTAAATAGTAAAAACAATTATATACTAAACCTTCAAGATGTTGATTTTCCTAAATGTACTATGAGATTTAGCAAAATTTGTTTTACATACATTTGGTTAAAAAAAAATGTTAATACATGAAAGTGATAGAAAGAAAGAAATTTTTATTCACAGATTTGAAAATGAAGAAAAGGAAGATAAATGACTCACCAAAGAAGGATGAATTTGAAAATCATTGATCCAATTCTCCAATCCAATCTCTAATCGATCTTCTAGGGTTTGGTTATTTAATTATGATGCCAATCCCAAACTGTATTGCTTAGTACTCATTCAATTTATTTCATTCTTAACCATCATGTTTTTGGGTACAGTTTCTAAAGCATTAATAGCAATCAGTGAAATAAAAGAAAGAAATTGTTATTCATATAATTGCTATCTGTGCAGGTATACCACAGGATGATCCGGTAGAATCAATTGCTTAGTACTCATTCAATTTTTTTTGATTCTTTAGCATTATGTTTTTTGGTACAGTCCATAAGCATTAATTGCAATCAATGATAGGAAAGAAAGAAATTTTAGTCCCAGAATTGAAAATGAATGAAATCAAGATAAATGACTCACCAAGAGGGATGAATTTGAAAATCATTGATCCAGCTTTCCAAGCCAAACTCTAATCGATCTATTAGGGTTTCATCACTTCGTTTATGATGCTAATCCAAACTGTATTGCTTGGTGCTCATTCAATTTATTTGATTCTTAAGTATTATCTCTTTTGGTACGGTTTCGAAAGCATTAATTGCAATTAACAATAGAAAATAAAGAAATTTTGTTCACAGATTTAAAAATGAAGGAAAACAAAATACATGACTCACCAAATAAGGATGAATTTGAAAATTATTTATCTAGTTCTGCAAGCCAACCCTAAATTATCTATTAGGGTTGGTTGCTTAGATTATGATCCCAATCCACATTGTATTGCTAGTGTATTAGTAGAAGTTGACAAGAGTGCATAAGCTTATCAACTGACAAGGCTAATCAAATTGTGAACTATTGAATACATGTTCTGAGAACTTATTGTTGCAAGCAAATTTGTTTATATTCGATATTTTATTGCATTCTACAGGCCTTGAATTTAGAATTACTTCCAACAGAAGAACCACGAACATTCTGATTTGAGCATGAGGTGATTCCTTGTGGAACTGCCATGGATTCTTTGTTAAAGGGATTTTGACTATGTTCTACATCACCGCATAACCATGTTCCTGAGAATATGTAGACCTGAGAAAGAAAGTGGCATGACATTTCCACTGTGTCTCGCGTCACAGCATGTGCCTAGTTTAGCAATGAGAAACTAGAATTTCTTGTTAGACGATTAAATTTTGCTAAAATATGATTTCTCACCTCATAAATTAAACACCAATTAAAATGTACCATTTGTCAAGTGAAAAAATGACATGAAAATTTCTTGGCAGCTTAAATTTCTTAAAATGCCTTTAAATAGATTTTCCAATCTACACCAGTAGAAATGAGGGTCCTAACTATTAAATGCAGATTGAAGGACATATGTAAAGAACCAGCTGAACCAAAGGGTATCAAGCTCAGACCTTTCTTTCTCAGTTATTCAGTCACACTGCTGAAAGAAATAAAAGTTTGGAGAAATAACTACGATTGAACGCTATAAAAGAACAGTTCTTGAAACTCTCGTATAACAAAAATAAAAGAAACTTGGTGAACCTTTACTGTATGCTTCAATCAAATTTATGGTTTGGACCAATATTAAATTCAAAATTTTCAATTTTAAAAGCACAAATAGGACAAATGATAGCAATGTAACAAAGAGCTAGACTTCAAGGCCGGGCAATATTAATCCTTGTACTGAGACAGATAGTATTCCACAATCGTGCAGAAGATACGTAAATATAAATGACACCGAAAGAATCTTTTAATGGTCAATTTGGTGGTTAAGAAGCAACAGTTAAAGAATCTTGTAACTGTCAATCTGGTTATTGTCATAGTGCGATCTAGGATTTCACCAACACTAATTATTTATTTTCGGAAAGGGGAAGAAGAGATGTAAAGATATTAATTTCTTCTAGACTTTCGCTTTTTCTTCAAGAACTTATCAAAATAATATTATTTTTATGATATATATTTTTCAATGAACATTTCATTTTCGGAAGTTGTAACCTTCTAGAATGTTTAAGATTGTACTAAAAAATCATTGTGAGGGACTAAACGGCCGTGCTCACCTAACACATGCAACCGTGTGGTAAGAAGATAACATTCTGATTTAGTTGTAGACAAACAGATAATGTATCTAACATGTATAATGTCTAGATTAATTTTCTAGCCCATTTTTTTTCTCTGCCCAACATCTACTTTGCAATTATATATATAGCCTTGCATTAGGGGTTTTGACACAATTCAATTTCTCATACTCTCATATTTCACCCAATATTTAGGTTTTGTGATGAAATCAGTAATGGCAATCTCAGAGGCAGCTGATGATGATGAGTATGAAGATAGCAAAACCATTCATGGTTAGATGAAGTCAAATATCAAATCAATGATTTACCAATTGCTGATCCTTACATGGAACAGTAGCTGATATGAGCTGCCTCCTCCTCAGTGTGCCATCAGATTTCTGCTACTGTTAGCCTGACCTGCTCTCCCTGGTAGACAGAGGAAGCCAACTTTGAGACCTTTTTTTGATTGGAATTATGCAGGATCTATTAGGCCTTTGTCTTTTCTCCGCAAAGGTATATCAAAGATATTCTACAATTAAATGCTGTTAGTGCTTCAATCATGGCCTGGAAGCTGATGCTAATGATTTATTGGAATCCGCAGTATCCACAAAATTTAGGGAATGTGGCTGATGAACTTTTTTTTTTTTTTTTTTTTTTCTACCATTGTATGACACCAGAAAAAAAGCTGGATAAATGAAAGCCCAAATAATTGTGTTTGAATTTTATAACTTTAAGTTTTGTGGTTGTGATTTATTTATAAGAAGGGAAAAAAATCATACTTACAACAAACCAGATATGTTGATCAACGCTGTGGCACTTTCTATTTCCACTTACACAATGAGTTGCTTTCACTTGTTTATATCTTTGTGTCATGAGCTGTCTCAGTTGATGGTTAGGTTTTACTGGGGCCAGTCACAGGATGAAGCCAAGATACACTGGTGGGAGAAGCTAGCCATTCCAAAAAAGTATGTTGGCTTAGGCTTCAGGGATTTGGAGGGACATATATTTGTTTGGTAAACATAGAACCCCTCAAGGTTCACCGAAATGATACTCCACTCCATGTTTCTCAGAAAATTATACTCCTTTCCTGTTGACCGTGAATTCCAAGAGAAGTGTGAAAAAGCTTTCTAATTACACACCTAACTATATAACATAAATCTGCTAAAATGCATAGACCTATTTAACATAAATCATTATATTTCTTGCCTTCCCATGTTAATCCTCATTTTAAATGCACCCATTTCTGAACTCATGTGTTATAATTTTTTTTTTCCTTGGTCCAACATAAGTTAAACAAATATTAGGTAGCCTCTCCCCTCAGAAAATCTCATCTCATTAGGTCCCAATGAGATTTGAATACAACACCTTCATAATCAGTCTAGAATCCTCAAGAGTCAGAATGTCCCCTTGGGGACTGTACTTTGACTTTGTTTAATTATAATTTTTTACATTTCCGATATTTTTAATAAAAGAGTAATAATTTTAAGAATATTAAATGTCTGAAGATATAATCTGTATGTAACAAATGAGAAGTTCAAAATTAGGGCACTTAAATTCCAGTGTATTTACTTTTTGTAAATTTTAATCAATAAAAAAATTAGATTACTTTGACTTTTTTGGCTAGCCTTGAAAAACTTGAAATTGTTGGATTGAAAGAAATTCTTATGAAGTGATTGGAGGATGTTCAAAACTAGAAGAATTGTATTTTGTTAGAAATGAAGGTCGAGAATGGCAAGACCAAGATGAAAACCATGTTGAATTCTTTGGTAAAAGTAGTGTTGCCCCAGTATTGCAGAGGTGCCATATACAAATAGGACAGAGTTCTAGTGTATTTCGCAAGGAAGCCTTTTCCATATCAAGAGGCTTATCCAATCAATGTTTTGATGCTTCCACCTTAAATGCAACAATTGATGATTTAGTGCGAAGAGCACAGGTTCTCTCTCTTAGCAGAATTCATAGATGTTTTAAAAGCAACATACCTGACTTAGTTCAAAAAATAGGAGGCGGTATGAATGAGTTGATTAAGTTTATAGTCCATGATTATAATAACAAAGTGTGTGGTTGACATGACCAATTATTTTTGTCAATTTGGAACCGTTTTCTCCAACTTAACCCATCTAAAAATATCAGGGATAAAGGGTTTGGAGAATTTTTTCCTCAGTCAACCTCATCATGATTGTTTTGAGAAATTAGAGGTGCTATGGATATATGAATGCGATCAACTGAAACATATAATAGCAAATGAGGCAGAAAATATTATTTTAGATGACGATAATCCAAGGAGTTATAACTTAGTTTTCCCAAAGTTAAAAGTGATTGCTATTAGAAATTGTGAACAACTAGAAAACTTAATGCCAGTCTCTTTTACCCGGGACCTACTACAATTGGAAATTTTCAAAATAATACATGCTTCTCAATTGAAATATGTATTTGGCCAATCCAATCACGAAGATGAAGATTTGTTATGGCAATTGATAGAGTCCAGCCCAAAATATGGAAGGTCTATACTAGGAGGCAGAAGAGTGGGGCAGAGAATAATTCTGTTAGGAAGAGGAGTGGGGCAGAAGAGAATTCTGTTATAAGTTAGGCTGAGCTGGCTTTCGGTTAGAGGAAAAGAGGGGCTGCTCATGTGAGTGGGGTAGTACTTAAGGAAGAAAATAGAGAAGCAGAGGTAGGGTTGTTTTTTGAGTATTAGTCTTGACAGAGAATTCATTTCTCTGAGGAGCTTGAGGCTCTGGGCCATTGTAGTTAATCCTTTGAATTGAATAACACTGCTGAGTATTTTATTCTATTCCTGGGGTATCTATCTCTGGATTTTCTGATTAATTTCTGGGTTCCTAACAATTTGGTCCGACCTGCCGGATCCAAAATTCACTAGGGGAAAGATAAGACAATTTCCTAGAAATTCCTAGAGTTTCATGTCACCAAAAATGTCAGATAGAGTGGATGTTGTGGAGGCTGAATTGGCATCACTAAGGGTGGGAATGGGCGAAATGCAATCTTCTTTCAAGTCTGCCTTGAGAGACATGCAGCATTCTTTGCTTCAGGAGGTGGGTAAAATGATAACGGGGATTTCCTCTACTTCAGGGGAGAAAACCTCCGTGCCTCCTCATCACCATCGAGTTGATGATGGGCATGAGGATTCCTTANATACTCATTTTTTCTACCCGATACCTATACTCGACTTGGTAAAAATAGCGGAGCCCCATCGAGTATAGGTTAAATTGCCATCCCTAATTGTAAGCAAATTTGTTCATATTCAATATTTTATTGCATTCTACAGGCCTCAAATTTAGAATTAATTCCAAGAGAAGAACGATGAACATTCTGATTTGAGAATGAGGTGATTTCTTGTGGAACTGCCATGGATTCTTTGTTGAAGTGATTTTGACTATGTTTTGCGTCACAACATAACCATCTTCTTGAGAATATTTAGACCTGAGAAAGAAAGTGGCTTATACTGTGTCTCGTGTCGCAGCATAATCAACTTGTAGAATTGAGGATCCTAACTCTCAAAAGCAGATTGAAGGACATATTTAAAGAACCAAATGAACCAAAGGGAATCAAGCTCAGAAATTTCTCTGTCAGTTATTCACACTTCTATAAGAAATGAAAGTTTGGAGAAATAACTAAAATTGAGTGCTATAAAAGAAATAATAACAATAATAATTCATGAAACTCTCAAAATAAAAGAAACTTGGTGAACCTTTATTCTATGCTTCAATCAAACTTATGGTTTGAACCAATATTAAATTCAAAATTTTCAATTTTAAAAGCATAAATAGGACAAATGATAGCAATGTAACAAAGACTTATACTTCAAGGCCGGGCAATATTAATCCTAGTACTGAGAGAGATGGTATTCCACAATCGGGCAGAAGATACGTAAATATAAATGAAACCGAAATAATCTTTTAATTGTCAATTTAATTGGTGATTAAGAAGCAACAGTTTTAACCCACAATCTGGTCATTGTCATAGTGCAATTAGAATTTCACAAACACTAATTATTTATTTCCGAAAGGGGAAGGAGATATGTAAAGATATAGAGTTCCACTAGAATTTTGCTTTTTCTTCTTTTGTAAAGAAATTATGAAAATAATATTATTTTTATCATATATTATTTTTAGTGAAATATTTCATTTTTGGAAGTTGTAACCTTCTAGAATGTTTGAGATTTTACTAAAAAATCCTTGGGAGACTAAACGGCCATGCTCACCTAACACAGGCAACCATATGGTAAAAAGATAACATTCTGATCTAATTATAGACAAACAGATACTGTATTTAACATTTATAATGTCTAGATTCATTTTCTAGCACATAGCAATGCCCACACTGGTATTAGAGACCATTGTTTTCTCCGCCCAACAACTACTTTGCAAATATATATATAGCCTTCCATTAGGGGATTTTGACACAACCCAATTTCTCAAACTCTCATATGTTGCCCAATATTTAGTTTTGTGAAGAAACCAGTAATGGCAATCTCAGAGGCAACTGATGATGATGAATACGAAGATAGGAAAACCATCCGTGGGAAGATGAAGTCAAATGTCAAATCAATGATTTATCAATTTCAACTTCTTCATTGATGATTCCATTCTGGAATCATCGATGGACCTGAGGTTCTAACATTTTTCTATATAATTTTTTGATTGACACAATTTTAATCTCATGAGCAATTAATATGCATGTTGGTTTCTTGTTTGTGTTTTCTATAGGAGGTGAGGCAAACAGACAGAATGGGAATAACAGATCAGGCTTCTGGGTTTCTGAATCAACATCACTGAAAAGAATAAAACAAGGGCTATTTCAGTGACAGAAGTCGGAAGCCCACGAACAGAACAATAAAAGTGAATATTCATCTTCCTGTTCAACTCATCTTCTCCGGGTATTAATATGGGAAGCTCACGGAAATGATTTACACCATTGCTGATCCTTACATGGAACAGTAGCTGATATGAGCTGCATCCTCCTCGGCGTGCCATCAGATTTCTGCTACTGTTAGCCTGACTGCTCTCCCTTGATGAATAAAAGAAGGTCTGGGTGTCTTGGCTTCTTCTGACTGTAATTGTTCAGGATCAGTTAGGCCTGTGTCTTTCCTCCGCAAAGGTATATCAAAGATTTTCTACAATTAAATGCTGTTAGTGCTTCAATCATGGCCTGGAAGCTGATACTGATGATTTATTGGAATAGTCAGAATCCACAAAATTTAGGGAATGTGGCTGATGAACTTTTTTTTATACCATTGTATGATGACACCAGAAAAAAAAGTTGGACAAATGAAAGCCCAAATAATTGTGTTTGAATTTTTTAACTTCAAGTTTTGTGATTGTGATTTATTTATTAAAAGGAAAAAAAAAAAAATCATACTTACAAGAAACCGGATATCTTGACCAATGCTGTGGCAATTTCTACTTCCACTTACACAATGAGTTGCTTTCGCCTGGCTATAACTTCTTGTCATGAGCTGTCTAAATTGATGCCTATATTTTAGTGGGGTGACGATGCCTGATCTAAGCAGAAAGTTGGAAAGATGGATGGGGTCTGGCCGAGTATGTATTAACTGCACAATAGTAAATGAACTAAGGGTTGAATGGTAATATCCGAGCTCTGAAATTTAAATCAGTACAGTCTGAGCTAAAAAGTGTAATAAATGCTAAAGAAAACAAAAATCTGTATACCTGTTGCTGAAGGCTATTTATAGAAAAGGGTTAAAGGATATGATGAGGACATGCTTAATGGAGATTTGATGATGTTCACTTTTGGTGAAATGGGCCTGTATGTAATGGCCAAAGAATTGGGTATCTACATGGAGTACTCACAGGATGAAGCCAAGATACATTAATGGGAGAAGCTAGCTATTCCGAAAAATTCTGTGGGCTTAGGCTTCAGGGATTTGGTGGACCATAAATTTGTTTTGTAAACATAAGTGGGGATAGAAATAGATGTAAAAAAGAAAGAAATTACAATCAGGGAATTAAAAAGGAAGGGAAACAATATATAAATGACTCACCAAACAGTAAAAGAACGAGAATGTTAGATTAATTTATGTTAATATAAAATAGAGTAAATTAACCGAACCCCCTCGACGTTCACCAAAATGATACTCCATTCCTTGTTTCTCTGAAAATTATACTCCTCTCCTGTTGACCATGAGTTTCAAACTTTCAAGGGAAGTGTGAAAATGCTTTCTAATTACACATGTAACTATGAACTTGCCCTATTTAACATGAATCAGCTAAAATGCATAGCCCCTGTGAGAGCCCAAGAACAAATAGAAACTTATTTACGCTCATTCTATTTCTTGCCCTCCCATGTTAATCCTCATTTTAGGTGCACCCATTTTTGAACACGAGTTATATTTGATTTCCTTGGTCAAACAGAAGTTAAAAAATATTAGATAGTCTATCTCCTCTAAAAATCTCATTTAACTAAGTTTTATTGAGATTTGAATACAACACTTTCATAATCAGTCCATAATCCTCAAGAGTTGGAATGTCCCCTTGGGGACTGTATATAACTTCATTGTCATATAACTGAATCTTTTTTTTTTTTTTTTTTTTTGTTTTCCCAATGTATTTTCAGGCTTCGCTTGGGACTANTCACCCAGTTTTCCATGTTTCCCAATTAAAAAGGGCAATTGGAAATTATTCTGTTGAACTAGAGCTGCCTAGTGGGTTTGAAGTCGAACTGGATAACAATATAGAACCTGAAGAAATTTTGGCTAATCGAGATATTGTAAAGGAGGGCATTCCTATCAGGCAATGTCTTGTTAAATGGAAAGGAGGCTCCTCGGATGACACTACATGGGAGGACATGGAGGTTTTACAGCAACAATTCCCAACTTTCAGCCTTGAGGACAAGGCTGTGCTTCCACAGGGCGGCAATGATAGAGTCCAGCCCAAAATATGGAAGGTCTATACTAGGAGGCAGAAGAGTGGGGCAGAGAATAATTCTGTTAGGAAGAGGAGTGGGGCAGAAGAGAATTCTGTTATAAGTTAGGCTGAGCTGGCTTTCGGTTAGAGGAAAAGAGGGGCTGCTCATGTGAGTGGGGTAGTACTTAAGGAAGAAAATAGAGAAGCAGAGGTAGGGTTGTTTTTTGAGTATTAGTCTTGACAGAGAATTCATTTCTCTGAGGAGCTTGAGGCTCTGGGCCATTGTAGTTAATCCTTTGAATTGAATAACACTGCTGAGTATTTTATTCTATTCCTGGGGTATCTATCTCTGGATTTTCTGATTAATTTCTGGGTTCCTAACAGCAATCATAATCAAAATGAGTTCCATATCATCAAGTTTCAAGCTTTGAAGACTCTAGAACTTGTTGGCTTGCCAAATATCATTAGCATTTTCCCTGAAGACTGTTATCCAACATGGCCATCTTTGGATTCATTGCAATTGGAGGATTGTCCACAGTTAAATGCCATGACAGTTGGTTTAGAATTGACACAATGGGATCACACCATCACAAAGGTAATCCTTCCTCTAATCTATACTTATATATATATATTGGCTTCATCTAATTCCTTGTTTATACATTATGAATGACATCTTAAATGCAAGGATTAGTAAAAATTCAGCTATTTTATTTTTATAATTGTTAAAATTTCAGTTGGTTTCATTTTATTTTGATTTACAATCAATAATGAATAATTATCTACTCTCACTTGTGATTTTTCATTTCAGATCCTATATCTTCGTTAGGTTTTTGTTT
Source organism: Cercis canadensis (assembly GCA_003255065.1). Lineage (NCBI taxonomy): Eukaryota > Viridiplantae > Streptophyta > Magnoliopsida > Fabales > Fabaceae > Cercis > Cercis canadensis. The sequence continues at coordinate 221,584 of QAOA01004109.1, forward strand.
ACTGGTGTGCTTCTTTTGCTGAAAATTATTTCGTAAAAGAGGAAGTTTCTTCAGATCCCAATTGCTCTTTCCAACGGCCTGGTACAAATGGAAACATTGGAAATAGTTTCTTGCTTCTCAATTGAAATATTATTTTTTTAGTTAAACTAGAATATATAGGTAAGAATTAAGTTACATTACAAACTTCGGGAAACGTAGTTCTGATCTTAGCATCTGCATAAACACAAGCAAACATAAAGTCTGGTATAGAATAAAAAATAACTAGGTCTTCACTCAAAGTAAAACCTCTCTTAGCTAAGCCATTAGCCACTTGATTTCCTTCTCTATATATATGCTGAATTTCGACTGTTCTTAATTTCTTCATCAGCAGCCTGCAAACATCAATCAGAGTACTCCAAGGGTGAGCTTCTGATATCACTGGTTGCTGCAACAAATTTAAAGCAGTAAGAGAGTATGACTCTAAAATAAGATTATGAATGTTAAGACTATTAGCCAAGGATGGTCCTTGTCTAATGTTCTAGAGTTCTCCCTTAGGGACTGTACCATGTCCCATATTACCAGTAAAGCCCAAAGCACACTTGCCATACTCATCTCTAATAACCCCTCCAATTCCTATAATGCCTGGGTTGCATTCAGCTGAAGCATGGCAATCAGAACCAAACTGAGTTCCATATCATCAAGCTTTCTGTTCTAAAACGTCTAAGGCTTATTGACTTGCCAAATGTCATTAGCATTTGCCTGAAAAATTTTACCCATCATGGCCATCTTTGAACACTTATTGAATGTCCATAGTTAAATATCATGTCTATCAATAATTTCTGACCATCACAAAAGTAATCCTTTCCCTTAAATATATATTGGCATCATCCAAATTTTTCATTTATCGCCAAAACAGAACTAGAATAAAAAGTTAGAATGGCAGTCCAGATTTTATTTCTTTTTATAATTAACTGCCGAGAACACGGAAAGCTCTAGCTATTTTATTCAGCTGTACAATTATCTTTTCCATCCTTACAGGATTTTCAAATTCCACCAACACCCTCTTCTACTCTGATTTGTGATTTTTCATTTCAGATTCTATAACTCCGTTTGATTTCTGTTTAACGCTGTGTTTGTTTTGTAGAAAAGGAATTTTATTAAGAAACGTTTCATCATTTCTCAACGTCTGTAGTGACAAAAACTGTCTTAAGTTTTGTTTCAAAGGGACTTCGGTCTTGGCAAAGGAGAAATCATTTTCTGCCAATGTGCCAAATCTTAAGAGGTTTATGGTAAAATGTTGAAGTTTAAGATTCAACTTAAATTATATATTTTATTAGTGCAAGTGACCATGTTGTGGTAAGTGTTGTAGGTAGTCCTATGTTTTCATAAAATTTGACAGACATGTGGTATGCTTTACAGGAACTAAGAACAGCAATTGTTTCATGTGTGCGAAATTTAAAATCACTATCTATTTGGAAAAACTCTGAAATAGATGGCCTTTTTCATCTTCAAGGACTTCCTATCGATGGACAACAAGCGACTGCGATTTTAATAGACTTGTACTAGTATGATCTATCTGAATTAAAGTATATATGGAGAGGTCACAAATATTTTTTGAGCCTCCAAAATCTTTAGAGTTTGGACATTAATAAATGTGGAAAATTGAAAGTTATCTTCTCTACCTCCATCTTCAGAAGCCTTAACCAGTTAAAGAAGCTACAAATTATAGAGTCCAAAGAATTGCAGCAAATCATTGAAGTGGATGAGGAAAATAAAGATCTATCAAATTCTCATTTAGGACAAGTATGCTTGCCACAACTAACCACACACTTATGTCCAACATTGCCACAAGTTGAAATGTCTCCTCTTTTTCCACTTCCAATGAGCTTCCAAAACTAACGTTCCTCATCATAAAAGAAGCCTCTGAGCTAGAGGAAGTAATTGCATGTGAAAACTGTGACAGAAAAGAGCAGGTGCATGTTAAGTTTCTCGAACTGAAACACCTTGTACTTGTACAACTGCCAAACCCACCAAGGAATTGAGTTGGAGACTCTGAGAAACCTTGTTGTGCATGATTGTCCCAAACTCTCTTTGATGTCGAGCACTACTCTTAAGAACTTGATGCAAATAAACGTAAATTATATTTTTGTCTATGGAGGTAAGCACTACATGGTACCCTTTGGTTTAATATTCTTCTTCACTTCATACTTCACAAATAAGCTTCCTATATTGCATATACATAATATTTGTTCGAAATCCAATTAAAGAAATAAAATTAGAAAAAAAAGCATGGTTTTTATTAGAGGAAACAAATCAAACAATGCTTGTAATAAACTAATATTATAGCATAAAAGTTTGTTGATGTAAAAGGAGGCACGAAACCTGTATGTTGATAGAAAAGTNTAAACTAACATTATAGCATAAAAGTTTGTTGATGTAAAAGGAGGCACGAAACCTGTATGTTGATAGAAAAGTTTATTGAGCTCATAATATATCAATTTCATTTTTTTTTTATCTATTATAAATAGTTGCTCACATCACTCAAAATTTTCTAATCAATAATTAGAAATTAAAGTTCACACTTGTTTTTTCTTTCAAAAATATAATCAGTCTCAATAATTTCTACAACTATAAGTAGGCCTCATACCTTGTACTTTTTCTAAAGTAATACATTGACCTTCTAATGCATATGGTTGCTAACTTTTATAAATGTTTATTATAGATGATGATTGGAATACATGTTGGAAGATAAGTTCTATACTTTTTGAATTGATTGAATCATATAAAGATTCCAGAAGCAAAGAGATCCCAGATGAAAATTCTACTTTAGAAATCACTTCTCACCTTCAAATTGGCCTTGAATGTTTGGATGCTAAAGTCCAAGCGGCATCAGAGATTGAAATGTCTTCTTAACAGGACAATACTAATCAGTCTATGCAAGGTAGAGAAGCTCAAAATCATCAAAATGATAATTGCATCAAATCAGAAAAGTTCCTTACACCAGAGCAGAAAATGTCACCTATTGCTTCTCCAAACCGGACAGAGGTATGTATCACTACAATTAGTTACAACTAAATAAACCAAGAAGAAAATCTTGCTAGATATGACTTAATGAGACTTATTATCAAATTACCTAATCAAGCAACTTATTTTTACATATTCATGTTGCTCAGAGTATTAAAGAACTATCAAAGGAATTTGATGGAGGAGTTCTTGATCTGAAGATACAAACGATTGCAACTTCAAATGATTCAGAATTGGCCTCAAGGACATCTCCAAGCACTTTAGCTATTCCTCTACATGCAATACCTTCACCTGTAAGTACTAAGTATATATATTAAGTTCGTTTTGGTAAAGGAGTACATAAAAATGAATGGATTTAAGACTAAAGTTTTGTGTTTGTTCAATACTTCTATATATATAGGAGTTGGTGGATGAACAATCAATAAGTGGAACAAGTTTGATCGAACAACAAGAGGACCATGGAGAAATTGAAATTAACTCTGAAACTCCTCAAAAAACTATTGTACCATCAGATTGTGAACATAATGTTAATATAATTTATTCTCTAAAAATAATAGTCATTATGAGGACTCAAGATTAGCGAGATTGAAACTTATCCTTTTTTGTGATATGTAGCGTACTATTAAAGAAACAGTGGAAGCAAGTGACAAAAAGGGTCCTAAATCAGAGGAAATTGTGATAGTATGTCTCCCAACTGATTTGGAACCAAGGAACTCATCACCAGGATCATTAGTTCTACCACAAAATCCATACCCACAGGTTAGTATTGTCCATTTTATTATAGTAGTAGAAGTAAGCTGCATAGCTTATACATACATCTTTCCATGGAGGGCAGAGTATTGAAGGAAGCGTTAAGGAAGTTCCTACCTCAGATGATGCTAAGATAGTAACTTCAACCTCAGTACGAGGTCTTTCAGGTAAATTTATTACATTTGATTTTAGCTTTTGACATTCATTGCCTAAAACCACTGGTGTTGTTGATCGTTTATTACATGCCAGTTTGGTTGACAAAGGGATGGAGGATCAAGGATCAAACGATGAAAAAACAAGCAACTANAAATTGTGATAGTATGTCTCCCAACTGATTTGGAACCAAGGAACTCATCACCAGGATCATTAGTTCTACTACAAAATCCATACCCACAGGTTAGTATTGTCCATTTTATTATAGTAATAGAAGTAAGCTGCATAGCTTATACATACATTTTTCCATGGAGGGCAGAGTATTGAAGGAAGTTCCTACCTCAGATGATGCTAAGATAGTAACTTCAACCTCAGTACGAGGTCTTTCAGGTAAATTTATTACATTTGATTTTAGCTTTTGACATTCATTGCCTAAAACCACTGGTGTTGTTGATCGTTTATTACATGCCAGTTTGGTTGACAAAGGGATGGAGGATCAAGGATCAAACGATGAAAAAACAAGCAACTAAACTAATAAGATAAAATTTTAGGATTTAAATTTTTTTTTTTTTATTATGAATGTATGATCATTACAACCATATTTTTAATTTCTGTTGCTTGTACTTCTATGGAAAATAAAAAAGAAAAAAATCACTGGATGCTTGCATAATAATGCATATGTTATATCTTAAGACTAATGCCATTTTCTTATTCATCCTAGGGTCAAATCAGGGTCAGCCAAACTAAGACCTATATTGGTGAAAACATTGAGGAAGAGCCTATAAATCAGGAAGAGTTTAGAGATGTTCATCTGGTTGGTTTATTTCAATCTATGGAGGAAGATAGTGACACCCAAGCTCCCATGCCTTCTTTCTCTATAGTTGCTGCCAAGAATCCCACTGCAAAAGATAATTTGGTGGCAAAGGCCCTTGCTGACCTAGAAATCTCTCTCAAGATTCCTCTAGAAGACATAGCTAGCTCAGAGGCTGCAAGCCTTCGCCTTGAGAATGCTCTCAACTTCTTGTTTTGTCATTCTTTTGAAGATGACGCTATGTCAGATGGACTTAAAGTTGCAATAGACTCTCTGCACCAAGACCTTCCAAGTATCCTATCTTCAAGCAAGCCTCCACTACCATTGACATATTTTCAGTACTTGAAGAGAAGAGAAATCTATAAAGGAAGAACTTCCTCCACAAAAGGAGTCAGCCGTTACTCTTATTACCAAAATTTCCAAGACTGAGATGTCTATGGCTAAGATTCAACGAAAGGAAGCAAGTTTGATGGAATAAATCTCTGGTTTGCAGCTTGAACTGAACAACACTGAAAGAGAAAAGGAAGAATGTGAGGCTGAGTTATCATCTCTTCAAGAGCAAAAGAAGAAGTGTGTTGCTGAGACCATAAGGTTCGAAAAGGAGTTTGAGAGTGTAAAGAAAGATAAGTCTCAAATGGCAGAAAGATCACAGGAAAGCCCGACAAGATGTAGCCAATTTGAGCAAAACCACTGTGCTGCAAGGAGTCTGTCTTAAATTAAGTTTAGAAGCTTCTTGTTGTTGGAGTTTGTGACCTACATTATTTTATGGCATGTGAAGCTTTTTCTTGGGTGTATGGCATAAGAAACATCTCAGGTAATTGAACAGTGAATAAGATATTGAGAAATTTTTTTGTAATAAGCAAGATATTGCATGGAAGAGTTTGCCAGTTTCAGTGATGTACAAAATCCCCGCTTGGTTTTTCCTACTATTTTAGAAATCGTATTGTACAAAAGCTTTCAAAAGAAATTGCTTGATACTCATGAGTTCCAAAAGTCTAAAGCCATCAGAAGGAATATGGCTAAACTACAAGATAAAATTAAGGATTTAGAAACTGTTTATAAGGAGTTAGTAGGCAAAAATCAGCTATACAACTAGAATCTGGTAACAGGGAGCAGAGTAAACAAAGTTTCGGCAAGCATACTGAACACTGTCTATTCCAAAATGTACAATGTACAAATCTAGTCATTCAATACAGAAGAAGACTGCTGATTTTGATTCTTACAGAACAAGTTGTTCGCTGAACCTCAAATCTTGACCAAGTTGATGTGCGCCCAAAAAAGCCAAAAACATCACAAGAATGCCAGCAGTAAAATCCGCCTAAGCTATTAGATGGTCAAAATAACACCGCAAACATAGTTTCCGCAAGGAACAGCAACATGTGAAGGGTTTGAAGCGTCAACGCTTCATTACAAAGTATTTATCAAGAGTTAGATCCAATTACCTATTATTGGAAGCGGAGTGCTGGTATCACAATAGCCTCTGAACTTGTTAAGAAGCATGACCACCTTGTAGCAGGCGACAAAAGGAACTAAATCTTATGTCTTGTTTGTGGATTATTTATTTATTTATTTATTTTTTATGTGTGAGTGTGTTTTGTGAGTTTTTGTCAGCCTTGTTCGTTTGCAGATTGTGTTCTCTACTCTTATATACTGTTTGGATCAATAAAAAAAAATAAACAAATCTGTTCAGAGCAACAAAATTGACATAAAAAAACACTTCATCTTCTACCCACCAAGCCAAGGCTATACATACAACTATGAAAATGTCCAGGGCACAACAATAGGGCAAAAGGGAGAAAGCCAACTAACAACTATTGTCTTTTAAACCAAAAAAAAAAAGAAAAAAAAAAGGAGTATTGTGTTTTTATCCCAGCTTAGACAATGGCAGAGTAGGATCTTCACCCTTCATATAAATTACTTATTGGGTACCCTTCCAAAATCGCTTTCTCCATAATCTGTTCCTGGTGGAAGTAAACATTACAAGGGCTACATCATTGTAGAACATAAATCAGAAAATAAATGCAAGTGGGGCGTAAGGGTATCAAGGCTTCACCCATTTTGTTTCCTATGTCTGTCCAAACATGTGGGTACTTAAATTTATCATTTACACTGTACAAGTCAAAACATAACAACGCTCCCATATGCAAAAGGTAATGATATTCCTACAACTTTCAAATCACAATTGTACATAAATTGCACATATAAGAAAAAGAGTTAAGTGGAAGCACCTGAATTCACATTGCAAACTATACAGCTTGTGTATTGTTGTGAAAATATCATTACCCATGAATATAATTTTAAAATGGAAGAAAGATTCCCCAATCCCACTTCCCTCCTAATTTGAAAAATGGAACAAAGAAAGGATTTACCTGGATTATAGTTGTAATCATCCCAGGTCCCCCCTACATTTATACAAAATAAGAAAATCTTGACGACAATTATAATACAATTGCCACACTTTCAGAAAATTTCTTACCTGAAATTCCTTTGTTCCCCACGATATATCCTTCCACGTCTTAGAATGGACTGATTGCCACTCTGTTGGAACCTGAATGCTATCTACATGCTGTAAAAGTCTCAAGCTATCTGCAATGTCATTCAGCCTAAAGTTTGAATATGGAAGAGAGAGAGAAAGAAGAGGGGGGGCGGTGTCCAAGATCTTACATAACTGCAATAGAATAATTATTTAAGATTAAAAAAAGGAATTGTCCTTGAACTGATAAATTAAGTAATTGTCCATGATCAAACTCGTTGATAACATGGTACCACCTATGGAAGTAGCATCTATTGCAAACAGTTTCCTTATAGAAGGCGAAAATGGTCTGTAATTTTATAATGTGGAATAATTTTGTGGAGCACCATGTCCTGTTGGGGGCTGAATTATACTCAAAAACATCTATATTCATAAAGAACTATAGTTGTATCAAAACCCTCAGTTCATAAATAACCAATTAGCAAATACAGATCCTGCATCAAAATAGCCAAACAGTTTTGGAGGTTAGACAGTTTTCATGAGGGCCATCAGTTCCTCATCAGCCAAGATGGATACACACATTTCTGACAGCATTGTTGTACAATGAATTATGCAAACCTTAAACTGATAAGCGTTGAGACCAACTATGTAATTAAAGGTTTAATGACACACGAACACTGAAGGAAATTACAACCAACAGCCTTGAACTCAGTGCAATAACTAGCTTAACAAGAATAGAGAATACCATAATTCAGGGTCTTTACAATTCAACTAAAGAATCTCATGGGGTAAATGAGAATGGATTTTTGTATATTTGTCTTTGAAGCCACAGTTTGCTACAAATATGTCCAAGTCCTATGCTTTATGAAAGCTAACAGGAAGAAGAAAACAGAGGAAATGAATTCATTTAAGCAAGTGACTTCCATCCTCAATAATAGTTCACAGAATGAATGAAAAGGAAAAATAAAATTACTTGTGATGAATGCCTCCCGCCAGAATTCATGTTCTGACCATGATGGCGCAACTTCTCGAACTGGGATTCCTTTGTTGTTGCACACTCTGCACCAGTGCACATATTGCAAATAAGTGCTCAATCACATAAAAAGCAACCTGTTAGTGCTTTGTAGTCTCTAAGCCACACGAACATGACATTGCCATCTTCCTGACAACAATTTTCCCAGTTCTTTTTTTCACCCTAAAATGATCATTTCTATGTTTGCCACGATTATCTGTTTATATTGGAGAAAGTATTGTTCCCTTATGTCCCTAACTGGGAATAAGGATTACAGCTCTCTTTATGTTAGTCCTCAGAAGCCAGACTTCCTTCTTTAGATGAAGCAGAAGAAATTAGACGATTTAAAATGTTACAGAGGAAAAAAAAAAAGGCAAACCATTTTTATTTTTCTTTCTTTATTCGTGTTTATTTTTTTTTTTTTGGACCATTGCCCAACCGTTTAAACAACACAAGAAAATATACTCCCAATAATCAATTCAAACACCCAAAACAAAAAGTAAGGCAATTCCTGCAGCATTCTTATGGTTCCCACTGAGATAATGCCCCAAGTTTCTACTAATGTCAAGCAAAAGGTTAGCAGAAGTCCACTTTGAATATCATAACTTCTACTAGTTATTTCAAACAAAAAATATTAAATGTGAAGCAATGCTCCTTTATGGTTGGAAGACAATAAACATGCAAAAGCAAGGAATTTCAGTCTGAAATAAAAAATCTTACTCAATCACTAGTTGACGTATGGTTCCTGTAAGGACACCATCACTGATAGGGGCTGTCTGTACCTCAAAAGGGTATTTATTTCCAAAATCTGACAAGGATTTCGCATTGTCTGCATCCCATTCCTATCATTACCATGCACAGGGGTCCTCATGAATTAACCATTGAGATGGAAAATATGAAATGTAACACCAAAAGTCAAACGTGCATGTGTTCTACCATGATGATTCTGTTTGCCATGGCCCATTAAAGACCCATCAGAGGACCACAATGAAAATGATAAGAACACGCCAGCTTGTCAATTCAAAATATCTATGATATATGACTAGAAAGTGGAAACAAACAAAATCGTAAAAGTCTATATATATATATATATATATGAGTGGGGATCCACTTACACACAGGGTGTAAGACTTGATAGACTTACACCCTTAAATAACTTTTAATACAATTTGAATATCATTGATACAAACATTGAATTGAAAGTTTTCATGATGTAGATCACACATGAAATTTCATATAATTTAAGAAATAATTGGTACTCCATTGGATTATTTTCTTTTAACAGATAATACACTTTTGAAATATAAGTAAATGTCATCAATTAGATTAGGTACTTAGTTATGTCCAATTCATGTAAAATTTGATATGCTAATACTGGAAGCATCCAAAAAGTACTGCTTCTACCTTGTAATGTCATCAAGTGCAAAGATAATATCATAAGTTCAAAAGACAAACATTTTCCACCTTAAACAAGTAGCGACGGTTCAATTAAATAAACCAGAACCATCCTTCATTCTCTGGTCCAGAGTAGAATCCATGATTCATCAGCTTATTCCATATCATGTTTTACGGACAAAGAAAATACAAAATAGAAAGGGAAACACATGAATCATGATAACAGTTTTGGGATTAAATAAGAAAATGACTAATGATGACTTTTGCAGTTGTAAGCATCAAAACAGGTTAATGCGTATCAAAAACCATGGAAGCAATTAAATCTTGATATTTTGTATGGACTAAAAATTGGATAAATGTTTTAAACTCATTGACAACTGTTATGCTATGGCAAACAAATTCTAGGAAATCTCCCTGCAAATTACGGGACTGTTTAAAGTTTNATTCTCTGGTCCAGAGTAGAATCCATGATTCATCAGCTTATTTCATATCATGTTTTACGGACAAAGAAAATACAAAATAGAAAGGGAAACACATGAATCATGATAACATTTTTGGGATTAAATAAGAAAATGACTAATGATGACTTTTGCAGTTGTAAGCATCAAAACAGGTTAATGCGTATCAAAAACCATGGAAGCAATTAAATCTTGATATTTTGTATGGACTAAAAATTGGATAAATGTTTTAAACTCATTGACAACTGTTATGCTATGGCAAACAAATTCTAGGAAATCTCCCTGCAAATTACGGGACTGTTTAAAGTTTTTTAAAAATTTTATAAGATTCGTGTCTAAACTATAGAGTACTTTATTCAAATTTCGATGTCATAGCATATATCTTACACCCTAGCCCTACAAAACAGCAGTCTCGACAAAACTGAAAAAAAGATTAGAAGCATAAACTAAAAGGTTTTTATTAAATCAGTATAATTGTGAATTGCTCTCTATCTAAGAATAATCCATCCTTCCTAACAATATATTTTCTTCTAAAGCAAGTACAGCATTAGTTTCCGCAATACAAAAACTTAGATTATGATGTCCTTTTAGAATTTCAAAGTACAAACAATTTGACCAGATCTACCACAACAGATTTTCATTTCAAATTATAGTATATGATAGGCTAGCAATCTATTAGCTACATTAGAATTTATACAAAGACAAGAAAAAAGCTTGACACATCAACATCAGTTTCCATATTCAGAGCCACTCACCTTGTAGCAAACAACAAAAAAGTTTGTCACACAACCTTCAAGTATCTGATCACCATCATTTGACAGCAGCAGTTCTGTCACTGAAGGAGGCCTAAGCTTTTCCAGACTCTTCCTAACCCTGCAATGTACACAAATTTCCCAACTAATAATTTCCAGCAACAACAGAACTACAAGCAATAAGAAAAGTCAGTACTACACTATTAAACTGCTTGACATTGGAATATGTATATTTCATACAAAACCTAGGAAACAAACTATTGCCAGACAATTTCAATTAGAACACTTGAATCCAAATAATGAAATATAGAAGAGTTCAGATTTTAGTAGTATATGTACCTTAATTTTAATATTCTATTCTTTTCTTGATAGGACTTTCCACATAGCATGGAAGAGATTAATAGCCCTTATAAATCAAAAGGCATAAACTGACCTTACCCAATCTGAATATTTTGCAGCTGCAAAATCCCTCCCGCAGCCCACCACAGCCAAATGTGCTCCACTTCCAGGAATACCAAATACAGGAGGAATGTAAGTCTCAACATGCACATTCACATCAAGAACTTTACTTACTTTTTCCTCATCCATAATCTCGTATGCATTCAGTTCCTCCAAATTACCACTCACCAGAGTTGTAATGGCTAGTTCCTCACAATCACTCTTCTCTTTCAATGCAATCGTCAATACCTTGCGCAATGAATCATTAACAAGCATCTGCACTGTGGATTGCCATATCGGTAAAGATACTGATGATGGCAATAAATTTGTTTTGTAGGATTTGAATAGAAGTTCTGGGGCTGAACTTGATAGAATTCGTATAGATTCCGAAAGCCTTTTCATGTGTCTTTCCCAAAATAACAAGCAGGAAGCATTGTTGTGAGTCCGTGATGTTGTGTAGGCCCCTGGATCAGAAGTAAGCTAAATCATTTTTCAAATAAACCAGAGGGAAATAAATGTTTATAATAGTTTTTTTTAATTGAATGTTTTACTCATTTGCATGTACCTGGATGAGCTTCAAGGAGGACTTTGACAGGAGGAGCATCTAAGGCATGTGAAACGATGCCATCACGGAAGAGAAACCTTGATCCCGACATTTATTTTGCTGTCAATATGAGAATTTGAACTAAAAAATTGTCTCCAGGAAGTAATTCCTCAGGACCATTCCCTATAAAATGCCATTTGGATTAAGAAAATGGCAGTAAAAATCCATGTCCATTGCAAATAAATGTTATGTGAACTACATGAGATAGTGGAATCATGCTNCCCCTGGATCAGAAGTAAGCTAAATCATTTTTCAAATAAACCAGAGGGAAATAAATGTTTATAATAGTTTTTTTAAATTGAATGTTTTACTCATTTTGCATGTACCTGGATGAGCTTCAAGGAGCACTTTGACAGGAGGAGCATCTAAGGCATGTGAAACGATGCCATCACTGAAGAGAAACCTTGATCCCGACATTTATTTTGCTGTCAAGATGAGAATTTAAACTAAAAAATTGTCTCCAGGAAGTAATTCCTCTGGACCATTCCCTATAAAATGCCATTTGGATTAAGAAAATGGCAGTAAAAATCCATGTCCATTGCAAATAAATGTTATGTGAACTACATGAGATAGTGGAATCATGCTACCTATTCAAAACCCTACATCCATGGTCAAAAAGGGAGGAAAATTATTTTTCTTCTATATCAAGCCACTAAATCAAAGAGAAAAGCAAAGGGAATGGTTCCAAAAGAAAGACAGATCAAGCCACTAAATCAGAATATCTCAAAGAATAATATACTTAAAACAGAGGGTATACCATGTAATAAGATTGTAACAGAAAGTATGGAGAAGGCCAAATTTTGTAAACTGAGTTTCTAACAAAATATTATAAGATTAAAGATTATACTGAAATTCCACCAAAATTTATGTCATTTCTGGCTTGTCTGTTATGCTGAACAACTAATACCAAGACAAACTTCATTCTCAAGTGACTGATAGTGTTGTTTAGAAACTTATAAAGTGTTAATAACATACAGACCACCCAAATCATCTTCTTCCTCCACAAATTTTCTTCCTATGATACCAATCTAGCTAACTATTCAATGATATAAACAAGAATAATGAAATTCATGAAGTTTTTGTACACAGTCAAGAAGCTAACTCGTTCAGCAAGGGCTGTAGGTGAATAATGGAAAATTTTATATAGTTTTTAATTAGAAAACCCATAATCCTATATTATTATTTCGGATATATCAATAATGGCAAATTTTCTGATATCTGCCAAACAACCAATCACTGTTACATTTAAAACTCAGACTAACTCAGAACAAATAAAGCATGTGGCACTAGTCCTCACTCTTCCAAAGCCATAGCAATCAGCGATGATGGCAAGAGGAATGGCAGGATACAATATCAAAACCCATTGAGAAGATTCAAAAGCTACCGCAGAACAATCCAAAATCAACATAAGGGAAAATCCCTCCAAATGAAATTGCTATCCTCTTTCTCGGTGACTTTGAGAGTTCTGAAATCAATCAGAAGTAAGACGTCCTATTTTTTGAATCAATCAAAGGATCTGTGTGAGAAATTAGGGAAAATGAATTTTTTCTGATGATTTTATGCTATATGAATACTTAGAAAACTATTTGTGAATGGAAGGAGCCTTCTTCTACATATTCAGCTTAGTTTCACGAAAGACTTGAAACACTATCAGATCCAGTTAACTACATCAGACCATGTAGACACCATTGCAACAAGAATAAACCATACTTCTTATGAATAACCTAAACAAGCAAAAGTAAATGAAACACCATATTGACATATGATGCACATCCACTCATTGTGGTGTAAAGAGTCCAAATTTGTGTTAATTTCAGAGTAACTAAAAAGCATTTAGGTTGCAATGAAGATGTTGTAACTATTGAACCAGAATTCCAGTATCAAATTCCACACTATTCTACATAAACTAGGGGAACTTAAATCACTGCACACAGAGCCAATGAAGAAGTACAAAAATATTCATATTATGGCAGTTTGAATTTTAACACATGATTTGTTCAATTACAAAGAAAACAATGGAACCATATCATTTGGATTTCCAAAAGAATGCATAGCTAGAAGGGTTTTATCTTATAGAATCAACGAAAACTAGCAGACCCAATTGTTATAGACAATTATAGTGAGATAAATGAATTAAAGAATCCTAATTCCTAAACCAACTCTTTGCTAAAAGCCAAAATGATAGGTCCATAATCCACAAGATATAAAGGTAATGGATGATGACTTCATGATAACTCCAAGGATTATTCATGTAAAGGCAAGGAATTAAACATAAGCTGAGCATGTGCGGCAAGCATTCTGGTGTTTCCATTTGCTTTAATTGCTGGATTAAAATTGAATAACCCAAGTTAAATATTTGTAAACTAAGTGATCCTAACCTCAAATCAGGTGGATGCTATAGTGGTCAAGGCTACGATAGCTGAAATTCAGTAGATAATGAACCCAAGAGAAAATGGGAGATGGAAATGCATTGTTAAGAGTTGAGATTTCATAATGGGTCATAAACACCTCTTTATTTCCTGCTAGAACATTATTAGACCTCGTCAAATTAACTGCACCCATTAATTTCTTCCTCAAAGAGCTACAGAGTAAGGGAGATTTTAATATAGTATCTTAACTGAGCTGTGATTATCAAGAAACAAGTAAAATAGTACATGATGCAAATTCACCTACCATAATTATAAACCAAAATCCATAAGTAGCTATATAGAAGGGCCAAGGGGGTTGAAAATTGTTTACCAGTACTAACCCACAATTCATTTAAACAAAGAACTAGGCAAGAACACACATACCCACATCAAATCCATCACCCAAATGTGCTCATTCCTATTTATGAGTCATGTGAATTAGGTAAAGAATCGAAAATAAGAAGAACCCAAAGAATTCAATACATTCATTGATCCAGTCAAACAAATAAAACAGATAAACCAGAGAAGTAAAGAGCTTTTAGTTATACCTTTGATTAATTCCTCTACTCAATTAACGCAAACTCTTTGATGAAATGGACAGCTCCACAATTTGAACCCGAACAAAGGTGAAGTGGATCGAATTAAGTCTAGTTTGTTTGAGCTTCAACGATGGCTCCTCGAACTAGATTGCAGACCAAAGGGCTAGTGGTTGGGGCCTCGGTTCTGAGTTTTGGTTTCCTCTAGGTGAGCTCTCTGAAGTGAGTGTGGATGCTTGGTTCTGTTCCTCCGATAGTTGCAGCGACGACTTCCACAGCTGCGACGGGGGCGGTACTAGGGCGGAGGACCAGTGACGGCTAAGCTTAGATAGCGGGGAGCTTAACTCAGGACGCCGATGACGTTACCGGCGGCAATCGACGGCGACGAGAATGAACTCCAACGAGAAGAGAGAACACTACCGGGGATAGACGGAGTATCGTGGTATTGGGATCCGGGTTGAGAAAAATATAATTTTTTTTTAAACTTTTTTTGAAGAAATATTTTGAGAGAATTATTTTTGAGTAATTATGGTTGAAAAAAAAATTATAAATTTTAATATAATCTTGATGCTTTACGTTTTGAAGGAATTGCTATTTTTATATTTTATTTTATTAATTTTTTATTTTATTTAATATTTAAATATAATATAGATTAAATTACTTTTAATTAATATAAAAATATTTTAACTTCAACTAAAAAAAATTATATTAAATAAGAGTTTTTATAATTAATTAAAAAATTATATTAAATAAAGACAAATTAATNAAATAAAAACAAAATAATTGATAATAAAATTAAGTATGAAAATAACAACTCCTTATTTAATATGTTAGTCATTTTAATAAGTTTTAGTTAAAAATATTTTATTGTTTCACTTCCTCTACCTCCAATAGGTTGAAATAAACATTGATTAGGCGTGCCAAAGTGTTTGTTTGACAACTTATTGTTAGATTATTGGTGAGGAATTGAAATCGTACAAAAGAATATTGAACTTTTGCCAATCCCTAATCATAAGGGTCACAAAATTGGTTAAACAATTGAACAATGCTCCAAGTTGGGGAATTGAGAGTTTTTACCGTTAGTATTGACAATGCGATGTAGCAGTGCAAGTGCTAAAACAAAAAAGTTCTTAATTGGAATGGGAGTTCTTTGAACGCTTAATTCATGCATGTTAGATGTGTTGCATATAATTTAAATCTTGTTGTCAATGATGGTTTGAAAGAGTTGCATGAATCAATATCAAAGATTAGAGATATTGTTAGGTATGTGTGCTCTTCTCTTAGTCCTTTGACATTGTGTATGGATATTGTTACTAGGTGGAATTCCACTTATCTCATGTTAGGGGACGTTTCGTACAAAAAAAAATTTTTAGTTCTCGAGAAACATCGAGTGTGTTTGAAAGTGTTTTGATTTTTTTGTTTTTAAAAACAGTTTTTGAAAACTGTTATTTCTTGTTCTTGTTTTCTTGTTTTTAAAACAGTTTTGTGAGAGAAAATTTTTAAAAACAGTTTTCAAAAACAGTTTTACCAAACAAGTTTTTTTGTTTTATTGTTTTCAAAAACAAAAAACTGTTTTTAAAAATAGATTTCAAACAGGCCCATCATTTTTGAGATTCTTGTTCTTGAGAATCTTGTTCTCATGAATAGTATTGACAATGCTAGTTCTGATGATGTAACAGTGCAAGTGCTAAAACAAAAAAGTTCTTAATTGGAATGAGAGTTCTTTGAAGGGTTAATTCATGCATGTTAGATGTGTTGCATATAATTTAAATCTTGTTGTCAATGATGGTTTGAAAGAGTTGAATGAATCAATGTCAAATATTAGAGATATTGTTAGGTATGTGTGCTCTTCTCTTGGTCGTTTGACATTGTGTATGGATATTGTTACTGGGTGGAATTCCACTTACTTCATGTTAGAGTGTTCCTTGAAGTTTCATAAGGCATTTGCAAGGTTAAAAGGAAGAGATGTGGCTTTTGTTTTAAATATTGTAAAATATATAAGATATAACTTGGGAATTTTTAATTTCCTCCAAAATCTATTGAAAACATTATTGAGGTATAATTCATAAAGTTATGACATTATTTATTAATTCTCTAACTATTTTTTTTTAAGGGAACTGTATTTAAATATGTATAGTTGAGAAGATTAGATAATTAAACTAAGTGTCTAGCCATGTGTTTTAACTCATAATTAGATAAATTTCACTTAAACTATGACTCTTTTTTGGTGGAAACATGATTTTTAAAATTAAAGCAAAATTATATCCCACTTTTAATATTATCGGTATTCTATTTGATTTTTTCTCTTTGGAACCCAACTAGATTTTTTTTTTTATTTTATTTCTTTTAACATAGCTTTTTCTAAAATGTATATCTATTTTTTTTGTACAATCAGTTGTAATTGAGGCTGCATAAAAGAGGGCGTATGTTCATAATCAAACATACCGGCCTTTTGACATAAATATTACATTTTGTAAAAGTATTTACCTAAATATTACAACTTTCAAACTATTTACACAAATATTACACTTTTTAAAAATTTAAAAATTAAAAAAAAAAAAAAGATTTTCAGACACGTGGGTCCCACCGGACACGCCGTGGGCCTCACGGCGTGTCCCACGTGGACACGCCGTGAGGCCCACGGCNAACAGTTAATTTGTATACATGTCATTCATTTATTGGTTATTCCTATGTAATATGACATACTACATAAATACTAAAAGTATCTAAGAAACCTCCAATTTTTTATTGTTTAATTTTCTTCCCTTTGCCGAAATACTTCGTTATGTCTATTGAACTTAATAAAATAAAGATTAATATATAGGAAAAAGAAGTTAGTTAGTTACATAAAAAATTAAAAACTAACTGATTCCCACTGTGGCACTCTTCCATTTCCATTATGTCTATGCTCATAAAGCCAACAACGCCTTCTCTCTTGGTTTCAGTTCAAAAGATCTCCGATTGAATACCATTCCTTCATTTCTTGGTTTTTCTCCCTCTTTCAACTAATGGCAGATCATTCACCATCTTCTCCTCCCACCCAAAAAAGATTGAAAGCAAAGCGAGGAATCTCAGGTTCTGCAGAGGGAGAATCAGAGACCCATGACTCGGCTTCTTCCCCGTTTCAACCTCAATCTCACAATACTGCCCCATCTCCAAGAACGTTCCCACCACCACTACCTAGAACCGCTAATTCCATTCCAGGTTCTGAAGCACGATTGAGAAGAACGATGCTCAGATCAACAAAGCCAACGGCAATTTCTCACATTCCGCAAGATTTCCAACCACCATTTGATTTAAACTCTCTTCCTCCTCCCAATAACTCTCCCATGCTCCAAGAATTGGGTCTTCAAGGAAAACCTATCAGTGACACCAAAAATCCCATTCCCATCATCAACATAGATGATAGCATGCACCAAGATTCGCCATTGCCAACTTCAACTAACCTTGAAATGAGCAAAGAATTGTGTTCAGAAATGGAGCAAGATTTGTTTCCTTCAACTGAAACACGCACACAGAGAGGCCAAGATTTGCGTCATGGGATGGACCCTATTTCTGCTTTGTGTCCTTCATCTTCAAATGTGCCTCACATCACTCATCAGACTCAGAGACAAAGGCAACCTATCATCCTTCAGTTTGCTGGTAACAATCAAGGCCAACCGCAACAACAACAACCACTGCGGATGATCAAGACTTTCTTTGCCCCCCAAGATGGTGATCCTGAACAGGTACTATATTACTACTATTTCTGAGTGTTTGAACTTTGAAATAAAGAATTGAAGAGGATATTTTGTTCTGTTCCATATAATTAACTTATATAACCTAATTCTTGTTATAAGCAGGACCCTAACATTTGGGTTGGACCTCCTCCATCGTATTATAAGCTAAACGTAGCAGTAGCTCTGTACAATTGTGGGGGAATACCTTTGTTAGGTATGGGAGCTGTCTTTAGAGACCATTTTGGTATGATCCATGCAGCATTGAGTCTAATGTGGAATAACTTCATAGATCTAAATCCAGCTCCAGCAGAGAATTATATATATAATCTGGGAGTTGTATGTTCTCTTAAATGGGGCTCTTACCGGCTCATAGCTGAAACAGAAAGCCTTGGGCTGGTTGAACAATATCGAGCTCTTGCCGCGATTCCTGGTTTACACTTTCAACAGTTTATTTACTTCCATGCAAAGCAAGTCAGCAGAAACGCCAACAGTGTTGCGCACAGATTTGCAAGAATGGCTCCTGTACGTGAAAATATCATCTGGACTGCCAGTGATATTGCAGCCCTTTTTGGTTCAAATTTAATGCCCTATTAAGATGTCTGTACTGTGGGTGAACTGTAAGAGGTTGTAATTGTAAACAAAATATGAATTGTGAAGAATGGGATGCTTAGCCGTATATTGATGTCAGAAGAAATAAACAAAGGTATTCAGTATCTATGATGATTGTACAAAGAATATTCTGCAGCTAGATAAATTAATTACATTCACAAATCAAACCTAAACAACTTTTTTCTAACTCTAACAGCTTTAGATATTTGAGAACATCTGAATTTTGAACTTCAACTGTTAGTTACTACACCAGTAGTATTGTATATTATAGTCTGTCAAATAGAACCACATGTTGTTTTGATCTGCACCTCCTCTGGGCTATTATAAGCGAAACACCGCTGTAACTTTGCATGGAGACTAGGATTATCACATGTTAGTTCTCAGAGGTGTGATTAGAGACCTTTTTGAGGTTGTCCACCAAGTATTCAATCTAATGTGGCATGACATAGTAAATTTAAATTATTAGGAAACTGAATTATGGTACTTTCGATATGTACTTATATTTTGTCATGTGAGAGGCTATGACAAACTGATAGCCGAAGCAAAGAGAATTTTGCTGATTAATTTTAGGATAAATAAACTTCTGTATGTTGCTAAATTTGCAGATATTGATTTTAAAAATGAGCTGTCTTGTGTGTAAACTTAAGTACATGGTTTCCTTTGCTTTTTTTTTTGGGCTACTAGAGATTACACAATAGGAATAGCTGATCTCCTCCAAAATCTCAACCCGCCAGCTTACAAATGGGATTTCATGCNAAACTTCCGTATGTTGCTAAATTTGCAGATATTGATTTTAAAAATGAGCTGTCTTGTGTGTAAACTTAAGTACATGGTTTTCTTTGCTTTTTTTTTCGGGCTACTAGAGATTACACAATAGGAATAGCTGATCTCCTCCAAAATCTCAACCCGCCAGCTTACAAATGGGATTTCATGCCCTCTGCCTTTATCGTGAAGTACAAAGTGTTCAACCATTGGAATGTGCCTTTGGGGATTTCTTAGCTCTTATTTGCTTAATGATAATTGATTTGTTTGGCACCTAACTATAAAGCGTGGAAAGTTAAGTGGAAGCAGGATAACTCTTTTGGTCTATCCCAAAGAAAGAGAAAATCCTCAAAAAAAAACTATATCAATGCTGAAAAACTAATTACAAATAATAAACTTCTAAATTTATAGTGCTCCTTGTACAGATTTGTATATAAACTTGAGCTACAAGTTAATTAGGTAGTTAACTGTTATAACTAGATTAGTTAGTTTATTAACTACAACTAGTTTAGTTATTTAACCTTAGTTAGTTAGTTTGTTGATTGTTGAGCTGTACTTTAACTGCTTTGGTAGAATAGTTGAATGCTTACATCAGCATAGCTGTATATAAAGTAAGATTGTGTACTGTTCATTGTTAGACGAAATAATATACAGAAATTCTTCATTTCTCTGCCTCATCTCTCTTTCTTTTCTCTTTGGAACATTCCACTTCTTCTCTGGTTTACTTCTTTCTTAGCATTTCACATGGTATCACAGCAAATCGATCTTGATTTGCTTGAATCTTCGACCTCTTGATTACTTGAAGAAAGATTGTAAGAGCTGAATTTGGCAGAAATGGAAACTGAAAATGCTTCGCTGCACAAAGAAGCATGGACCAACTTTAATGGAGATCTGATGACTTTAGCAAACTTGGATCATCCTAGCATGCAACTGGTTACCACTCCTCTAATAGGTAACAATTATTTGTCTTGGAGTAGATCGATTAAAATAGCACTGGGAGCCAAGGTGAAGCTCGGATTCATCGATGGAAGGTATGGAGTACCTGAAGAATGTTCAACTGATTTTGATTAGTGGATTCGTGTGGATTGCATGATTAGATCATGGATCCTGAACTCTATTTCAAAGGAAATAGTAGAGGCATTTCTCTATGCATCAATAGCTAGAAACCTATGGATGGAATTAGAAGAGCGATTTGGTGAATCTAATGGACCATAGATTTACCAAATTCAACGAGAAATTAGTACAATATCTCAAGAAAATCAGTCAGTGGTCAAATACTTCACTGCACTGAAGAAATTATGGGATGAACTGGTCTATATATAGCCAATTCCGAAATGTACATGTAAAAATTGCACTTGTGATGTCACAAAGAAAGTCTCTGATCTTGCTCACTCTAGCAAATTATTGCAATTTTTAGTGTGGCTCAGTGATGATCTAGATCATGTGAGAAATCAGATTCTAGTAATGGATCCTCTGCCTTCAATTAACAAGGCATATTCCATGATTTTAAGAATTGAGAAGCAGCGAGAGATTCACCTCAACCTACTTGGAAAAGTGGATAACTCAGCAATGCTAGCAAGATCTCCTATGGGAAGAGGAAACTATAAGAAGCCAAGTAATAGTGACAAGAAGAATGACAAATATGAAAAACTGACTTTTGCTCACTGCAACACAAGTGGCCACACTAAAGACACTTGTTTCAATCTACATGGATATCCGGATCGGTATAAAGAACTTAAGGGGCAACGAAATCAGGGAATGGGAGGCAGGCATTTGGCTAATTTGGCAGACAATCCCTTGGATTCCAACATAGAGAATGATGCAGGGAAAAACCATGATCAGAGAGCATCCTTGACAGAACTGATACATGAGGAATTTTCTAAAATGATGAAGGCGCAGGCTAACTTTGCACACATTAAAGATTTTGCAGGTAATTTTTCCAATATTGCTTTTCATTCTGTCTTACAGCTAGTTAATAATGTGAAACCTGGAACTTGGAAAGTAGACACAAGAGCATCAAACCACATGTGCACTGATATCACTTTGTTGCATAAACCAAGACTAGTATCACAAATTACTCCAGTTTTTCTCCTTGATAGATCTGTTAAAATTGTTCATCAAATTGGTGATATACACCTTAGCCCTAATTTAACCTTGATTGAAGCACTTTATGTCCCAAGCTTCAAGTTTAATCTTCTCTCCGTAAGGAAATTAGCTAAGATAGCTAAAATTAAATTTGTCTCTTTCCCTGACAAGTGCATTCTGCAGGACCCTCAGACTGAAGATGTTCTTACAGTTGGTAAAGTGGTTGGAAATCTTTACATTTTATTTAAAACTTCATTCCTGGATGCTGCTTCTTTTCTTGCTTGTAATGATTAGATTACCTTAGATAAATCTTCTTTTGATTCTATTTGTAACTCTATCAAACTTCCTTGTACTGATTCTGAATAAAACTTCGACTTCTTTGTGGCACAACAGATTTGGCCATGCTTCTATAAAATCTTTACAACAAATTTCTTTTTTAAAAGGAATTGATACTATATTGCTTTCATCCTGTGATGTCTATCATAAATCAAAACAGCATAGATTATCTTTTCCTCATAGTCACACTAAGTCAAGCTTTCCTTTTGACCTTCTGCATATAGACTTATGGGGTCCTTACAGTAGAACTTCCATTACATGTGCTCATTACATGCTTACTATGGTAGATGATTGTAGTAGAGCAACTTGGGTTTATCTGCTTACTCATAAACATCAAACATTACTGACACTCAAGGTTTTATTTCAAATGGTGCACACTCAGTTTCAAAAATAGATTAAATGTATTAGGACAGACAATGGGTATGAGTTTACTAGCAAGGAGTGTCAATCTCTTTTAGCTCAATCACAAAAGTTATGTTTACACACCCCAATAGAATGGAGTTGTTGAAAGGAAGCATAAACACATTTTGCAAATAGCTCGAGCCTTAATGTTTTTGGTTCATTTACCTATCAGATTTTGGGGTCATTCCCTTCTAATGGTAGCCTATATTATTAATAGATTGCCTACCAAATTTTTGGATTGGCAAACCCCTTATAAGGTTCTGCATAACAAGAAACTAGATTATGCTTTGCTAAAATGTTTTGGTTGTTTATGCTATGCAACCAACACTAAACCACACAAGGATAAATTTGAGGCCAGGGCATATAGATGCATTTTTATAGGTTTTGTTATAGGTCAAAAGGCATATAGGGTTTATGATCTAGATTCCCATCAATTTTATACTTCTCGTGATGTGGTTTTTCATGAAATTATCTTTCCTTATGTTGTTATCTCTTCTACTGGCAGTGGTGTTTCTCTACCACTTCCATTTCTTGAATCTGAAATCATTAATTCTCCTAATTTACCAACCATTGCTCTCACCCCAAATCTTCCTCCTGTCACCACTCCCATTCCTGTTGTCATTGACTCCGATCATCATGATGCTCCCTCTCTAATTGCTCCACTTGAGGAATTGCCTCTTACCACCCTTTCTCCTGTTCCTCTTCCTGTTCTTAGACAAAGTACTAGGAAAAAATTTAGACCTACTTGGATGCAAGATTTTGTCTCTACTGTGACTGTTCCTCCTGATTTACCAACTGCATTTTCTGCTTCCCTTACCACTTTTCCACCAAGCACTTCACCATATACTCCCCCCACATTTCCTTACCAAAATTCCCCTTTATTCACTGACACTTACATGTCTTTTCTTGCCAATGTGTCTGCTGTCCCTGAACCACACACATATTATCGTGCTAGCAAAAATGACAAATGGATTCAGGCTATGGATAAGGAATTGCAGGCACTAGAATCCAATCACACTTGGGAGTTGGTATCCTTACCCCTTAGCAAGAAAACAATTGGTTCAAAGTGGGTTTATAAGGTGAAATACTTACCCGATGGCACTGTTGACCGTTACAAAGCCAGGTTGGTGGCTAAAGGGTATCACCAGATTGAAGGAGTTCACTATAAAGATAGTTTCTCTCTTGTAGCAAAACTCGTAATAGTGAGAATTTTTTTTTGGCCATTGTTACTGCTTAGAATTGGCCTTTGCATTAGCTAGACATAAACAATGCCTTCTTACATGGTTTTCTGGATGAAGAAGTATACATGCAGCCTCCTCAAGGTTACACTAGAGCAAAGAGTCATGAAGTTTGTTTCTTAAAAAGGTCTTTGTATGGGTTGAAATAGACCTCTCGATAGTGGAACATAGAATTTTGTGCCAAACTCCAAGCCTATGGATTTACACAGAGTGCTCATGACCACTACCTGTTTACTAAGACCGCTTTAAGCACTTTCTTAGCCCTTTTAGTGTATGTCTATGATGTTCTAGTTACTAGCACTAATGACTCCGCAATTCAGCAGGTAAAGAAATTTCTTCATGACAGTTTTACTATCAAAGATATGGGGTTTGCCAAATACTTTCTTGGTCTTGAAATTGCCTGTGGCCCTTCTGGCACTTATGTCAACCAAAGAAAATATGTCTTACACATATTGGGGGATGCTAGTCTCCTTGGAGCAAAATCAGTCGCTACCCCATTGCCTAAGGGACAAAATTTCTCCTCTGCTGGCACTCCATTGCTTGAACCATAACAATATCGACGACTTGTTGGCAGATTACTCTACCTTGATCTCACAAGGCCTGAGATTACAGATGTTGTTCAACAGCTGAGCCAATACCTTCACTCCCCTACCCAAGCATACGAGAATGGAGCTATTTTTGTTCTGAAATACCTCAAAGGGACTCCTTCCAAGGGTTTGTTCTTTCCTTTTGCCACTGCTCATTCTCTCACTGGCTATTGTGATGCAGATTGGGCAGCCTGCAAGGACACTTGACGGTCTCTCACAGGTTATTGCATCTTTTTGGGTGATTCCTTGATTCATGGAAGACAAAGAAACAAACTACAGTAAGTAGATCCTTAGCAGACGGTGAGTATCGTAGCCTTGCCACCACTGTTTGTGAGTTGCAATGGATTAGCTATATATGCATCATGTTCCTTTGCCCATACCCCTCTGGTGTCATAACTATGTTGCTCTCCATATCATTGCTAATCCGGTTTTCCATGAGCGAACAAAACACATTGAGATTGATTATCATTTTGGTTCGTGACAAATACAAGGCTGGCTTTATTCTTCCTTGCCATATCTCAACTAAACACCAGCTTGTAGATGTTTTTACAAAAAACCTTGTTGGTCCTCAGTTCCACTCTATAGTGTCCAAGTTGGGTTTGGTTGACTTTCATCAATCCCAAACTCCAACTTGAAGGGGGGCTGTACAAATTTGTATATAAACTTGAGCTACAAGTTAATTAGGTAGTTAACTGTTATAGTTAGATTAGTTAGTTTATTAACTACGGCTAGTTTAGTTATTTAACCTTAGTTAGTTTGTTTGTTGATTGATGAGCTGTACTTTAACTGCTTTGGTAGAATAGTTGAATGCTTACATCAACATAGTTGTATATAAAGTAAGATTGTATACTGTTCATAGTTAGACGAAATAATATACAGAAATTCTTCATTTCTCTGCCTCATCTCTCTTTCTTTTCTCTTTGGAACANCTCTTTCTTTTCTCTCTGGAACATTCCACTTCTTCTCTGGTTTACTTCTTTCTTAGCATTTCACACTCCTAAACCATCTAAGACTAGAAAACTTAAACCTTATGAGACTAGAAAAACTTAAAACTATACTTGTCTTGGAAGACAAGGTTTGATTAGAGTCTTTAAAGAAAATTACTAAATTAGGAAACTAGACTCCAAAGGAAATTATAGAAATAGAAAACTAGGAGAATTATTATTCACATGAAATTAAGATATTGACACATGTGCAAAATGTAGAGAATATGTGTATTTACTTGTATAAAAATAACACTACTCTTGTCTCTTTGGTTTATAGAAGGAATTGTGATTTTTCTTCGAAGCTTCAAATGCAACCGTAAATACTCATATAAAACAAAAGAATTCAACCCTAAATACGATATGGCTAAAAACAAAAGGAAAAAAAAAAAAGACAAAACCCTAGATAAGATACATTAATAATTTCATACACACACATATATAATATTGTTAGTCCCACAAGTCTCTGATCCTATTTTGATGATAACAATAATGTCTTGTGCCTTGTTATTTCTTATATATGTTGTTTGTCTTGTTGCCATTAATCTGTGTTGTGTTTATAAGTTGTATCTAGAACAGATTTGAAGTGAAGCCTTGCAGAACTTGTTCTTAAGAACCAATTCTGGCCTCTAGCCAAGATTGCTGATGTGGACAAAGTCTCACAAGGACTCAAGTCAAATTTAGCCTTCTACAATCCAACTAAGAGATGGGTTAGCAAGAGTGAAAAGTCTTCTTGAAGTGACTGATGTAAAGTTTACTTTTTTAAAGGAACACTCCATCTACTTTCTCTTACACAAGAACAAGTCTCTTTTCACAAAGGGACAAAAAGTCATGATGAATGATGGGCTTTGTGTTAGCTAGTGGAAGACTTCTCTTTAGCCTTTCTCAAGGTACCTCACGTGCACAAGAAAGAAGAGATATTCTTTGAGCCTTCAAGAGCTAGCTGAACTTGTTCTTTAGAACCAGTTCTTGTTTCTAAATAATGAGAGTCTTTCAATTTTGTTGATGTGGACAAGGATCTATGCTAAATGAAGAGAAAGGTTTCAAGACCTCTCCTAGCCCTTTGTGAAAACCACACATGCACAAGAAATAAAACACAAGAAAGCAAATAAAGTAAGGGAGACTTCCAAGGCTTCGGCAAGGCATGAAGTGAAGAAAGAAGAAAAGATTTTAGAGAGAGAAGGAAGCCATTGTTGAGAGCTTTGCTCTTCTTCTTCCTCTTGGCCATCTTCTCATGCTTTAAGTTTCTCATTGTTTCATATCTACTCTTTGAGATAGTTTCTTCTTGGGGCTACAACAAAACACTTGGGTTTTGCATCTTGGATTTCTATGGGAGAAATCCATGAGAGTGATCTCTAGAGTTAGAGAGAGAGAGTTCATGGTGAGCTTGAGAAACAAAAACCATGGTTAAGCTTGGAGAAGCTTGGAAAAATAAACTTGTTAAGCTTGGAGAAGCTTGGACAAATAAACTTGATTTTGAGTTCTTGGTTAGCTTGAAACAAAACCATGGATGTAAGCTTGGAGAAGCTTGGACAACTAAACTCGGATTCTAGTGGAACCTCAAGAAATTGAGAGAGTGGATGTAGGCGATTTGGCCGAACCACTATAATCTCTTGTGTCAAATTTCTTCTCCCTTTATCTCTTTAATTTTGAGCTATTTACACTTGTGAATCTTCTCTATCTTCATCTCTGATTTCTCTGGATAATTTTCTGTTGTTGTTCTTTATGATGTGCTAAGTTATTCTGCTCTATTCAAATCTGGCATCTGGCGTAGAACTAGTTTTTAAGAACTAGTTTGTAAGAACAAATTCTTAAACAAATATGTGATTTGAATTCATTTTTTATGAGCAATTTTTAACAACTCCTATTCACCCCCCCTCTAGGAGTATTTCCTGCAACTATCAATTGGTATCAGAGCTTGTGCTCATCTAATCTTTGCTGGTCTAACTAACCAAGAGCTAAAGATCCTATTTAGTTGTGTTGCAGGTACCATGAACAACCAGAATTCACATTCTTCTCTCAAGCCTCCATTCTTCAATGGAGAAAATTACCCATACTGGAAGCATCGTATGGAGATGTACCTTGAGTCAATTGGCTATGAAGTTTGGCAAATAGTCAGAAATGGTCTCACACCTCCAACTAATATGGTGAATGGAGCTGTTGTCTTAAAGGAAGAACATGAGTTCTCTGTTGAAGATAAGCTCAAATTCACTCTCCACTCTAAAGCAAGATATAACATTGTGTGTGCGGTACCTGCAATGGAATATGAGAACATTGCATCATGTAATACTGCTAAGGAGATGTGGGATAGACTTGCTACAATCCATGAAGGAACCAGTCATGTCAAAGAGGCCAAAATTGACATCTACTCTGCTCAGTATGAGATGTTTCAAATGAATCAAGATGAACCTCTGGATTTCTTCTTTGCTAGATTCTTAAGCATCATCAATAGTCTAAAAGGTCTTGGAATAGTCTACACTCAAAAGGAACAAGTCAAGAAGATTTTGAGGTGTCTCACTAAAAAATGGGATTCCAAAGTAATTGTCTTGCTCCAATTTGCTAAAATGAATGAATCAATGTCAAATATTAGAGATATTGTTAGGTATGTGTGCTCTTCTCTTGGTCGTTTGACATTGTGTATGGATGTTGTTACTAGGTGGAATTCCACTTACCTTATGTTGGAGTGTTCCTTGAAGTTTCATAAGGTATTTGCAAGGTTAAAAGGAAGAGATGTGGCTTTTGTTTTAAATATTGTAAAATATATAAGCTATAACTTGGAAATTTTTAATTTCCTCCAAAATCTCTTGGGAACATTATTGAGGTATAATTCATAAAACTATAACATTAGTTATTAATTCTCTAATTGTATTTTATTTTGAGGGAAATGTATAATTCAGAAGATTAGATATTAAACTAAGTGTCTAGCCATGTGTTTTAACTCATGATTGGAGTTGGAATATATAACCAAATAGTAAAAGATAAATTTCACTTAAACTATGACTTTTAAAATTAAAATAAAATTATATCCCACTTTTAATATATTGGTATTCTCTCTCTCTCTCTCTCTCTCTATATGTATATATATATTCTCAAGGGTAAGATAGTATCCACATTATCTCATGCTTTACAATATTTGAATTTACAATATTTTTAGGGTTGATTGTGTTCATGACATTAGTTCATTAATTGATGATTTCGCATTCTATGAGAACTAACCAGCTATCTCCACGGAATTAAGGATGCAAATTAAATGGCTTTATGAGAGAGGTGGGATCAAACTAATCACTTGAACTTGATGCTCATCAAGTTTCATATGAACAAAAATATCAGAGGATCCTTCCTTAGCATGACAAAGTTAAGGATTTTATGCAGGATAATGAGGAACATGTTCATCTAGTGACTCAAAGAAATGCTAATGAGACTTCCTCAATTTAGTTTGTCTAGTACTAAATTTGTCCACGGGCCAATCTTCACTCTTGAAAACTTTGTCATCCCTAGATTTCCAAATAGATGGGGGAAAGAAGCCAGCGCGCGGCAAGAAATATGTCACTTCCAAGTTTTAGTAATGAATGAAGAGAAACGGACTGTAACCAAGTACATTAAGTAAACAGATCCAAACAAATTCTGCTTGTTGTCCACAACTGGGACGTGAGAGACATAAATGTTAACTACAATTCTCCTCTGCAATTTTTCTCTTTGGAACCCAACTAGATTTATTTTTATTTGATTTCTTTTAACATAGCTTTCTCTAAAATATATATCTATTTGTTTTGTACAATCAGTTGTAATTGAGGCTGCATAAAAGAGGGCGTATGTTCATAATCAAACATACCCCTTGATAAAAAGAAAAAAAAGCCTTCTTGTATTTTCAAANTACAATCAATTGTAATTGAGGCTGCATAAAAGAGGGCGTATGGTCATAATCAAACATACCCCTTGATCAAAAGAAAAAAAGCCTTCTTGTATTTTCAAAACTAGCACAAGAAAAAAAAAAAGTAAATATAAATTTTTATTATGTAATTTTCTTTCCTTAGCCGAAATGCTTCGTTATGTCTATTGAACTTAATAAAATAAAGATTAATATGTAGGAAAAAGAAGTTAGTTAGTTACATTAAAAACTAAAAACTGACTGATTCCCACTGTGGCACTCTTTCATTTCCATTGTGTCTATGCTCATAAAGCAAACAACGCCTTCTCTCTTGCTTTCAGTTTCAAAAGATCTCTGATTGAATACCATTCCTTCATTTCTTGGTTTTTCTCCCTCTTTCAACTAATGCCAGATCATTCATTATCTTCTCCTCCCACCCCAAGAAGATTGAACGCAGAGCGAGGAATCTCAGGTTCTGCAGAGGGAGAATCAGAGACCCATGGCTCGTCTTCTTCCCCGTTTCAACGTCACTCTCACGATAATGCCCCATCTCCGAGATGGTTCCCACCACCACCACCTACAACCGCTAACTCCATTCCAGGTTCTGAAGCACGAAGGAGAAGAACGATGACCAGATCAAGAAAGCCAATGGCAATTTCTCACATTCCGCAAGATTTCCAACCACCATTTGTTTTAAACTCTCTTTCTCTTCCCAATAACTCTCCCATGCTCCAAGAATTGGGTCCTCAAGGAAAATCTACCAGTGACACCAACAATCCCATTCCCATCATCAACATAGATGATAGCATGCACCAAGATTCGCCATTGCCAACTTCAACTGACCTTGAAATGAGCAAAGAATTGTGTTCAGAATTGGAGCAAGATTTGTCTCCTTCAAGTGAAACACGCACACACAGAGGCCAAGATTTGCTTCATGGGATGGACCCTATTTCTGCTTTGCGTCCTTCATCTTCAAATGTGCCTCACATCACTCATCAGACTCAGAGACAAAGGCAACCTATCATCCTTCGGTTTGCTGGTAACAATCAAGGCCAACCGCAACAACAACAACCACTGCGGATGATCAAGACTTTCTTTCCCCCAGAATATGGTGATCCTGAACAGGTACTATACTACTACTATTTCTGAGACTTTGAACTAAAGAATTGAAGAGGAAATTTTGTTCTGTTCCATATAATTAACTTATATAACCTAATTCTTGTTATAAGCAGGATCCTAACATTTGGTTTGGACCTCCTCCATCGTATTATAAGCTAAACATAGCAGTAGCTCTGTGCAATTTTGGGGGAATAAATTTTTTAGGTCTGGGAGCTGTTGTTAGAGACCATTTTGGTATGGCCCATGCAGCATTGAGTCTAATGTGGAATAACTTCATAGATCTAAGTCCAGCTCCAGCAGAGAACTATATATATAATCTGGGACTTGTATGTTCTCTTCAATGGGGCTATAACCGGCTCATAGCTGAAACAGAAAGCCTTGGGTTGGTTGAACAATATCGAGCTCTTGCCGCGATTCCTGGTTTACACTTCGAAAAGTTTACTTACTTCCATGCAAAGCAAGTAAGCAGAAACGCCAACAGTGTAGCGCACAGATTTGCAAGAATGGCTCCTGTACGTCAAAATATCTTCTGGACTGCCAGAGATATCACAGACGTTTTTTGCTCAAATTTAATGCCCTATTAAGATGTCTGTGCAGTGGGTGAACTGTAAGAGGTTGTAATTGTAAACAAAATATGAATTGTGAAGAATGGATTGCTTAGCTGTATATTGATGTCAGAATAAATAAACAAAGGTATTCAGTATCTATAATGATTGTACAAAGAATATTCTGCAGCTAGATAAATTAATTACATTCACAAATCAAACCTAAACAACTTTATCTAACTCTAATAGCTTTAGATATTTGAGAACATCTGAATTTTGAACTTCAAGTGTTAGTTACTACACCAGTAGTATTGTATATTATAGTCTGTCAAATAGAACCACATGTTGTTTTGATCTGCACTTCCTCTGGGCTACTATAAGCCAAACACCGATGTAACTTTGCATGGAGACTAGGATTATCACATGTTAGTTCTCGGAGGTGTGATTAGAGACCTTTCAGAGGTTGTCCACCAAGTATTCAATCTAATGTGGCATGACAAAGTAAATTTAAATTATTAGGAAACTGAATTATGGCACTTTCGATATGTACTTATATTTTGTCATGTGAGAGGCTATGACAAACTCATAGCTGAAGCAAAGAGAATTTTGCTGATTAATTTTAGGATAAATAAACTTCCGTATGTTGCTAAATTTGCGGATATTGATTTTAAAAATGAGCTGTCTTGTGTGTAAACTTAAGTGCGTAGTTTTCTTTGCTCTTTTCTTTTTAGGCTACTAGAGGTTACCCAATAGGAATAGCTGATATCTTCCAAAATTTCACCCCGCCCGCTTACAAATGGGATTTCATGCCCTCTGCCTTTATCATGAAGTACTAAGTGTTCAATCATTAAAATATCTCTTTAGGGACTTCTTTGCTCTTGTTTGCTTAATGATAATTGATTTGTTTGGCACCTAACTATAAAGCGTGGAAAGTTAAGCGGAAGCAGGATAACTCTTTGGGTCTATCCCAAAGAAAGAGAAAATCATCAAAGAAACTATATCAATGCTGAAAACTAAATTACATATAATAAACTTTTTAATTTATAGTACTCCTAAACAATCTAAGACCAGAAAACCTAAAACCTTACAAGACTAGAAAAACTTAAACTAAACTTGACTTGGAAGACAAGGTTTGATTAGAGTCTTTAAAGAAAATTACAAAATTAGGAAACTAGACTCCAAGGGAAATTATAGAAATAGAAAACTAGGAGAGTTATTATTCACATGAAATTAAGATATTAAGACATGTGTAGAATGCAGAGAATATGTGTATTTACTTGTATAAAAATAACACTACTCTTGTCTCTTTGGTTTATAGAAGGAATTGTGATTTTTCTCCGAAGCTTCAAATGCAACCATAAATACTCATATAAAACCAAAGAATTCAACCCTAAATACGATACTTGGCTAAAAACAAAAGGAAAAAAAAAAAAAAAGACAAAACCCTAGATAAGATACATTATAGTTTCATACACACACATATATAATATTGTTTCATAGCGTTCGATATTGGTTTCATGTTTTTTATTTTCTGGTCGAAGTGTTGTTTTTCATGGTAGGTACTATTTCCTAGTGTAGCAAAGAGAGAAAGGGGTTTAGGGATTTTATTCCCCAGAGAATTGAGTTTATGGGGGCTAAGAATTATTTGAGTCATTATGGTTGAAAAAAAATTATACATTTTAATATAATCTTGATGCTTTATGTTTTAAAGAAGAATATGTAACGAGAGTTGTTATTTTCACACTTAATTTACTAATCTCATATTTTATTTAATTTTTAAATATGACTTAAATTAAATCACTCTTAATTAATT
This sequence comes from Cercis canadensis, assembly GCA_003255065.1. NCBI lineage: Eukaryota > Viridiplantae > Streptophyta > Magnoliopsida > Fabales > Fabaceae > Cercis > Cercis canadensis. The sequence continues at coordinate 254,443 of QAOA01004109.1, forward strand.
TATAAAATTTTAAATTTAATTAAATTTTTTTAATTAAATGAAAGTTTTTATAATTAATTAAAAAAATTATATTAAATGAAGGTAAATTGATTGATATTAAAATTAAGTGTAAAAATAATAGCTTCTTATTTAATATGTTAGTCATTTTAATAATTTTTAATTAAAAATATTTTATTATTTCACTTCCTCTACCTCCAATAGGTTGAAATAAATATTGATTAGGCGTGTACAATTGAATATTGAACTTTTGCCAAGTCCCTAATCATAAGGGTGACAGAATTGGTTAAACAATTGAACAATGCTCGAAGTTGGGGAATTGAGAGTTTTTACCCTTCGTATTGAGAATGCTAGTTCTAGTGATGTAGCAGTGCAAGTGCTAAAACAAAAAGACTCTTAATTGGAATGGGAGTTCTTTGAAGCGTTAATTCATGCATGTAAGATGTGTTGCATATAATTTAAATCATGTGGTCAATGATGGTTTGAAAGAGATGCATGAATCAATATCAAAGATTAGAGATATTGTTAGGTATGTGTGCTCTTCTCTTGATCGTTTGACACTGTGTATGGATGTTGTTACTCGGTGGAATTCCACTTACCTCTTGTTGGAGTGTTCCTTGAAGTTTCATATGGTATTTGAGAGGTTAAAAGGAAGAGATATGGCTTTTGTTTTAAACATTGTAAAATATATAAGCTATAACTTGGGAATTTTTAATTTCCTCCAAAATCTGTTGGGAACATTATTGAGGTATAATCATAAAGCTATAACATTATTTATTAATTCTCTAACTGTATTTTTTTTTTGAGGGAACTATATTTTAATATGTATAGTTCAGAAGATTAGATAATTAAACTAAGCGTCTAGCCATGTGTTTTAACTCATGATTGGAGTTGGAATATATAACCAAATAGTAAAAGATAAATTTCACTTTTACTATGACTTTTTTTGGTGGAAACTATGACTTTTAAAATTAAAGTAAAATTATATCCCACTTTTAATATATATATATATATATATATATATATATATATATATTTTCTGAAGGGTAAGATAGTATTTGTTAGCTCCACAATTCTTTATCCTGTTTTTGATGATAGCAAATAATTTTATATCTTTTAATCTGTGTTTTGTTTTAAGTATCTTTCTAAGTATATGTTAGCGAGGAAAGTTAAGAATTGATTCTTCAAGTTGTAAGAACTAGTTCTTAAACCAGTTTATTCTTTTAGATGGTGTTAGGCATGTGAAGTCTTTGATCACACTGTGCATGTCAAAAGGTCATCTCAACTTGTGATATAACCATTTCTTTATTAAGAGTTAGTAGAGATCCACCTTTCAAGGGAAGTTAGTAAAAAGTATCTTATTTGCCACTACAAGACAAAAGAAATGGTTAGTAGACTTTGATTATATCTTGGCATGACATCTGTCCTCATATCAAGGGAGGAGATTACTCTTCACGTGCTGTTGCTTCCTCCTTGAAAATCAGCCTTTCTACCCTTTAGAAGAGAACATATAGAAGAAGCAGAAATAGGAAAATACAAAGCAAGGGTGAGGGTGCGATGACAGCCATTCTTCTTTAATTTGTATTGAGAATTTCTTCTTTCTCATGTTTCACACTGTGTAAAATTTGCTCTAGAGAGAGAGTGTATTCTAATGAATCTTAACTCTGTTATGAGTGTTCAAAACTCATGATTTCGGTAGGAAATCTGTGAGGTACTTCTAGTTGTGATACTAGAAGGAGAAAGTTCTTGGTGAGCTTTAGAGTGAGAAACCATGGATGTAAAAGCTTGGAGAAGCTTGGACAAATTAAACTCCATTTAGTGGAACCCCAAGCTTTGGGAGAAGTGGGCCTTAGTGCTGAACTACTATAAATCTATAGCTAAGATCTTCTTGACTCTTCTCTTTCGCTTTTAATTGCTTATGCTTATTGAATTACATTTATGCTTGACTTAAATTTGTGTGAGTTTCTGGATTGCCTTATTTGTGCTAAATTCTATTTGAAATGGATTTGAGTTGTTTTGTGTATCTATTTTGTTCTATAACTAGTTCTTAAGTTGTAGAACTAGTTCTTGTGTTGTTTAGATCTTGGATCAAATATGTTTTAGATCATTTTAATTGAAATTTTCTAAAAATTCCTATTCAGCCCCCTCTATAAGTATTTTCTATAACATTCAGTATTCACGTTTCTATTGCATTATCTCATGCTTTACAATATTTTTAGGGTTGACTGTGTTCATGGCATTAATTCATTAATTGATGATTTCGCACTCTGTGAGAACTGACCAGCTCTCCCCACGGAATTAAAGATGCAAATTAAATGGCTTTATGGGAGAGGTGAGATCAAACTAATCACTTGAACTTGATGCTCATCAAGTTTCATATGAACAAAAATATCAGAGGATCCATTCCTTAGCATGACAAAGTTAAGGATTTTATGCAGGATAATGAGGAACATGTTCATCTAGTGAGTCAAAGAAATGCTAATGAGACTTCCACAATTTAGTTTGTCTAGTACTAAATTTGTCCATGGGCCAATCTTCACTCTTGAAAACTTTGTCATCCCTAGATTTCCAAATAGATGGGGGAAAGAAGCCAGCGCGGCAAGAAAACTGTCACTTCCAAGTTTCTGTAATGAATGAAGAGAAACGGACTGTAACCAAGTTCATTGAGTAAACAGATGCAAACAAATTCTGCTTCTTGTCCACAACAGGGACATGAAAGACATAAATGTTAACTACAATTCTCCTCTGCAATTTTTCTCTTTGGAACCCAACTAGATTTTTTTATTTATTTGATTTCTTTTAACATAGCTTTCTCTAAAATCTATATCTGTTTATTTTGAACAATCAGTTGTAATTGAGGCTGCATAAAAGAGGGTGTATGTTCATAATCAAACATACCCCTTGATAAAAAGAAAAAAGCCTTCTTGTATTTTCAAAACTAGCTTAAGGAAAAGAAAAAAAAAGTAAATATAAATTTTTATCGTTTAATTTTCTTCCCTTTGCCGAAATGCTTCGTTATGTCTATTGAACTTAATAAAATAAAGATTAATATATAGGACAAAGAAGTTAGTTAGTTACATAAAAAATTAAAAACTAACTGATTCCCACTGTGGCACTCTTTCATTTCCGTTGTATCTATGCTCATAAAGCCAACAACGCCTTCTCTCTTGCATTCAGTTTCAAAAGATCTCTGATTGAATATCATTCCTTCATTTCTTGGTTTTTCTCCCACTTTCAACTAATGGCAGATCATTCATCATCTTCTCCTCTCACCCCAAGAAGATTGAACGCAGAGCGAGGAATCTCAGGTTCTGCAGAGGGAGAATCAGAGACCCATGACTCGTCTTCTTCCCCGTTTCAACCTCACTCCCAGAATAATGCCCCATCTCCAAGAATGTTCCCACCACCTACAACCGCTAACTCCGTTCCAGGTTCTGAAGCACGATGTAGAAGAACGATGCTCAGATCAAGAAAGCCAATGGCAATTTCTCACATTCCGCAAGATTTCCCACCACCATTTGGTTTAAACTCTCTTCCTCCTCCCAATAACTCTCCCATGCTCCAAGAATTGGGTCCTCAAGGAAAACCTACCAGTGACACTAACAATCCCAATCCCATCATCAACATAGATGACAGCATGCACCAAGATTCGCCATTGCCAACTTCAACTGACCTTGAAATGAGCAAAGAATTGTGTTCAGAAATGGAGCAAGATTTGTCTCCTTCAAGTGAAACACGCACACACAGAGGCCAAGATTTGATTCTTGGGATGGACCCCATTTCTGTTTTGCGTCCTTCATCTTCAAACGTGCTTCATATCACTCATCAGACTCAGAGACAAAGGCAACCTATCATCCTCCGGTTTGCTGGTAACAATCAAGGCCAACCGCAACAACAACAACCACTGCGGATGATCAAGACTTTCTTTCCCCCAGAAAAGGGTGATCCTGAACAGGTACTATACTACTACTATTTCTGAGTGTTTGAACTTTGAAATAAAGAATTGAAGAGGATATTTTGTTCTGTTCCATATAATTCACTTACATATCCTAATTCTTGTTATAAGCAGGAACCTAACATTTGGGTTGGACCTCCTCCATCGTATTATAAGCTAAACGTAGCAGTAGCTCTGTGCAATTTTGGGGGAATACATTTGTTAGGTCTGGGAGCTGTTGTTAGAGATCATTTTGGTATGGCCCAAGTAGCATTGAGTCTAATGTGGCATGACTTAATATATCTAAATCCTGCTCCAGCAGAGAATTATATATATAATATGGGAGTTGAATGTTCTCTTAAATGGGGCTATTACCGGCTCATAGCTGAAACAGAAAGCCTTTGGCTGGTTGAACAATATCGAGCTCTTCCTCGTTCACACTTTGAACAGTTTACATACTTCCACGCAAGGCAAGTCAGCAGAAACGCCAACAGTGTAGCGCACAGATTTGCAAGAATGGCTCCTTTACGTCAAAATATCTTCTGGACTGCCAGAGATATTGCAGACATTTTTGGTTCAAATTTCATGCCCTATTAAGATGTCTGTACAGTGGGTGAACTGTAAGAGGTTGTAATTGTAAACAAAATATGAATTGTGAAGAATGGGTTGCTTAGCCGTATATTGATGTCAGAATAAATATACAAAGGTATTCAGTATCTATGATGATTGTACAAAGAATATTCTGCAGCTAGATAAATTAATTACATTCACAAATCAAACCTAAACAAGTTTTATCTGACTTTGACAGATTTAGATATTTGAGAACATCTGAATTTTGAACTTCAAGTATTAGTTACTACACCAGTAGTATTGTATATTGTAGTTTGTCAAATAGAACCACATGTTGTTTTGATTGCACCTCCTAATGCAAACCTCTAGGATTGCCCGAGACCCAACACGTTTTGGTAGAGATTCAGATGCCCGAAAATCGTCCAATCAAAGTTCATTAAAAGCATAAACACAAATTGCAAAAACCTTGACCCTTCTATGGAGGTGAGAAATAGTGATATAAAAAAGATTAGGAGCCACACACTAGATGATACTTGTCTTTTAGGACTACAAAATCCATGCTTTGATACTGAATTCTTACCTGCATTGTGAGCAAATCTTCTCTAAACATGATGTTTAATCCATAAATTGGCTTTGACAGGTACAAAGATGGGTAATCAGGAAATAAGAAGAATCTGGAAGCAATTCATGGAGAAAATGGCAAGGAAAGCAGCCTTACACCAAGTTTGTAGGTAGACACCGACAGGAACATGGCCGTGTGTACCCCGTGTCTAACATCCAGAGGTTGCTGCTCAAGCTTATAGGCAAACACGGCCTCAGACAAGAACAGACACGGCCGTGTTTAAGGCCGTGTTGATCAAGCAGAATGTCCAAGAGAACAAAGACTAAGTCTAAGGGCAAACACAGTCAAGGCAAGAGAAGAACACGGCCGTGTGATAGGCTGTGTTGAACAGGCAGAGGCTACAAAGAAAGGACACGCCCAGAACAGAGAAGAGCATGGGCCATGTCTAAGCGACACGGCCAGGACTAGAAAAGAACACGGCCGTGTATGAAACCCGTGTTCAATGACTAGAAATGCAACATAAGTGACACGCCCAGGTCCAGAGAAGGAACACGGCCGTGTCAGAGCCGTGTTCGAGCTATTTTGACCAAATGACCTAATTCTGCACGAGTATAAAAGAAAATCTGATGCATGTGTCATAGGAGGCCGTACTTGGGAAGAAAAGGAGCAGAAGAACTAGAGGAGGAAGGGGAGCAATTGCGACGGGATCTTCATAGAGTTTCTTCTTCTTCTTCTTCTTTTCATCTCATGTTGAACTTTATCTATTTGCTTTTATTGAATTCAAGTATGAGTAGCTAAATTCTTAGTGTTAAGGGTTTGATGTAATTCAATTGTAATGAGGTTTCAAGATAACTTGTTTTAGTACAACTCCTTTTGTTGAATGAAATTTACTGTTATTAATGCCTTTAAATGCTTAGCTACCATTTGAATGGTTAAAAGACTCATTTCAATGCTAGGAATAGTAAGATCCGAATGTGCTCTGTAATTTCTGTCCTAAATTGAGTTAATCTAGGAATAGATAACTTCGTTTAGGTGGTATTAGATTAATTTCCTAGAACCAAATCACCTAGATTAATTAGTTGTGTCAAGGAATTGGACAAGTAATTAGTATAGGGAGGATTGTTTCACCAAGGAATTGGGTTCAATTACATTAAGGAAATAAACCAACAACAAAGGAATTGTAACTGAAGTAAGTAGTTTAGTATTGTTTTTGAGATTACCTTGTCTATAAGGTAATCGAATTTGCAAGTGAATGAAATCAACCCCTAACCTTTCTTATTCTTATTATCAATTTCACATTTAGATTGTTTCTTAAAGATTGTTACGATATTGTTCGAGTTTTGTTACTTAGTTTGTTACTTAGTTAATTGCAGCTGCTCATTCTTGGGCTGCCTTCAATCCAAACCATTTATCTTTCCAAATAGAATCTTTATTGGTGAAATTGATAGTTGCTAGCTTTAATCTTCGTGTGAACGATACTCTACTCACTATTATATTACTTGTGTGACCCGGAATACTTGCCGGAAAAAGTCCAATCACTAGACGAGGATGAGGGGGAGAATGATAAGTTAGAAGAACGCCACAAGAACCTAGGTTTCTTGATAAGTTCTAAGAGTTCTCAAGAGAACCAAAAAGGAGAAACCTCTAAACTTTTACTAAAATCTGAATATTCCAATTCTAACCATCACAAGGGAAAATGACCTCCCTTTAAATAAAACAATACTTAATTAACTTAAATGGGTAAAAAGGCTTAAGTCCAATAAACAAGGCACNTTAATCTTTGTGTGAACGATACTCTACTCACTATTATATTACTTGTGTGACCCGGTATACTTGCCGGAAAAAGTCCCATCACTAGACGAGGATGAGGGGGAGAATGATAAGTTAGAAGAACACCACAAGAACCTAGGTTTCTTGATAAGTTCTAAGAGTTCTCAAGAGAACCAAAAAGGAGAAACCTCTAAACTTTTACTAAAATCTGAATATTCCAATTCTAACCATCACAAGGGAAAATGACCTCCCTTTAAATAAAACAATACTTAATTAACTTAAATGGGTAAAAAGGCTTAAGTCCAATAAACAAGGCACAAATCCCTAGGAAAGTTCACTACTAAGAGAGGAAAAACATAGGTTTAATTACATTAAAAATTAGGCCAAAAAAGAACTAAATTTGATGCCCATTTAGACAAGGAAATACAAAAAGCGCAAAGCTAGAAATTGGCCTAATGCTGAGGCGCTTGAGCTCTGGTCAGCTCTGTCTTCCTTTGCCAATTGAACCTTTCAATGCCTCAATTGAGCACATGATCCCCTACTCCTCATTTCTTCCATCTAGGCTTGATCCGTGAGCCGTAATCTTTTCAAACAACCCTCCAAAAGCTGTAATCTTCTTTGCTTACAATGGCTCATTTGGAGTCTTGTTGGTGCTTTATTGATTCTCATCACTCCCTATTTCTTCGAAATGATTCGTCATCAGTCAATGAGAGAATGATTAGTGTCATTATAATTGGCATTTAAATCATACTGACTAGGTAGCTCTAACTTGTAAGCAATGTTATTGATCTTTGCCAACTCCCACTCCCAGGCTCCCGGATTGAAGACAACTCTCATAAACTTCTTGGGGAGAAGGTAGTGTCGCCAAGTCTCTAACGTCCTCTCCAATGCATACATCTTCTTGTCATACTTGTGGTCGTTCAAGGCAGCTCCACTAACTCCTTAATGACTCATGCAAAGGTCATCCTTTTTGCTTCAACTCAGCTCCAATGAAGTCAATTTGATGTTGGAAAGCATCTCTAAAGTCCTGAAAAAAAGGTATAACAACACTAGGCAAAGAAAAATTAAGTTTGTTAGTGCTAAGAGAAATATGCTCACTTTTTTTTTTGCATATACACTCAATTGTTGTTTATCTTCTCTTTTAATGCTATATTTGTTTTTTTTTTTTCCTTTCTTACTATTTTTCTCTCCACTTTGACTCTCGGCTTCTTTTGCACTTCCTCTTTCTTCACTTGGGCTCTCAGTCTCTTTTGCACTCATGTTCACTTCACTCAGGCTCTCGGCCTCTTTTGCAATCATGTTAGCTTCAATTGGGCTCTCGGCCTCTTTTGCACTTTCTCCCTTCAAGCTCTCAACCATTTTGTCTTTTGAGCTCTCATCCTCTTTTCTTGTTTCACTGCCCTTTTGAAATTGCTCTTGATCATCAAGCAATTGCTTAGGAGTCAAAAGTACAAGAGTAATAGGTTATTTGTTTAAAGTAAAAGAATACCTATTCATGTATCCATCATGGGTCACATGCCTATCAAATTGTCATGACCTACCTAAATATGTCCTGCATGCATAGGAACTATATCACATAGGACTTTATCCTTGTATCTCCTAATAACAAATGATACCAACACTTGTCTAGTTACCCTAATCTCTTCACAGTCACTTAACCACTTAAATTTATAGCATCTATGATGCTTTAAAGTAGATAAATTCAACTTATCAACTAAGGTAGTGCTAGCAACATTGATACAACTACCATAATCAATGATCATGCTACATACCTTCCCATTGACATGACATCTAGTGCCTAATTCTTGAAAAAATGGGATCTTCATTTTAATACTACTTAGGTCACAGTCCACATGAGCATGTCTTGTCCTCCTTCCTCCTTCATCATGTCTAGCAAATCGGTTTTATATTCCGGTGTTGCTTTGCTCATTATATTCCTCATCCTCCACAACAATTCTCCCATTTCTCCTCCTTACTTCGGGAGCTCTAGGTGGTTGTCTCCCTTTCAAGTCTTCCTCATATCTTCTCATCCTGTCATGCATCTCATCAAATTTCATGTTGATGAACTCAAAGTGTTGCTACATGACACAGAGTGTAAATGCTTGGTTTCTTGCCTCTCTTTCTCTACCCATGGTTGTAAAGATGTTAGCAAGAAAAAAATCTCACATACTCCTTCATGTGTTTGCACTTAACACTATCACTCACACTTATGTTTGACTCGCTAGTGGCTCTTACCCTCTAATGATCTCACACTTTTGCCTTTTTTCACTATTTGTTATCTTTCTTTAGTTCTTTATTGAACTAATAAACAAACTAAATGCATAGCCTTTTGTGACAAACTTTACAACAAATCACTCACTACTAGAATGGAAAGTGTGACACAACACAAAGAAATTCAAGGATAGGGAAAATAATTCAATCACAAAATAGAACAATAGCAAGGAAATAAAAAAAAAAAAAAATCGAAGACAAGAACAAAGGAACCTACACCAAAAAGGATACAACAAAGGAATTTTTGGTTTACAAGGCACTTAGGAATTTAAACCAAATGAAATAGAATTTTCCAAATTTCCAAGTTAATCCAACAAAATCAAACATAATTTGAGCAAAATGAAGTAATCTCAACTCAAGACTATGATATGAAGCATCAAACAAAAAAGGCACTTTTCCATACTTTTGAATTCTATTCCATAATTTTTTTTTATACAAATTTCTAGGTATTTTTCTCAAGAACATTTTGAATGTTCATACCTTGCCCAGAATTTTTTTTTTTTTTTTTTTTTTTTTTTTTTTTTNAATTTTTTTTTTTTTTTTTTATACTATGATTTTAGTCATGCTCTATACAAGTTTAATTGATGACCTAGAGAGTTCAATAGCCTAAAAATTGCATTTAGCATGAAAAAATCACAAAAATTGGAAATGGAAAACGCCTTAACAACACCTTAAGGGTAGTTATCAAGACACAAAGGGAATTAATAGAAAAGTTGCCCATAAATTTTCTTCAATAAATCAAAAGCAAGAACAAGAAGAAACTATGACAAACAATGAAGAACAAAACTAGAACAACAAGAAAAAAATTGGAAAACAAAAATTAAAATTTCAGAAATGAAATGGATAATCTAACCTTGAGTAGAACTACGAGCCCTAATACCAAATGATGTGAACCTCTAGGATTACCCGAGACCTAAAACATTTTGGTAGAAATTCGGATGCCCGAGAATCATCCAATCAAAGTTCATTAGAAGTAGAAACAAAAATTAAAAAAACCTAGACCCTTCACCTATGGAGGTAAGAACCTATGGTATAGAAAAGATTAGGTGCCACGCTCTAGATGGGGATGAGAGGGAGAGTGATAAGCTGGAAGAACGCCACAAGAACTTAGGGTTCTTGATAAGTTCTAAGATTTCTCAAGAGAACCAAGAAGGAGAAACCTCTTAACTTTTATTAAAATCTGAAAAATCCAATTCTGACCATTACAAGGAAAAATGATCTCTCTTTAAACAAAACAAAATCTAATTAACCTAAATGGGTAAAAAGCTTAAGCCCAATAAACAAGGGCCAAATCCCTAGGAAAGTACACTACTAAAAGAGGGAAAACATAGGTTTAATTACATTAAAAATTGGGCCAAAAAAGAACTAAATTCGGAGCCATTCAGATAAGGAAACACAAAGCATGCTAAGCTGGAAATTGGCCTAGTGCTGGGGCGCTTGTGGGGCAGCGCTAGGGTGCCTAAGCTCTAGTCTCCAGGCACTAGGGCGCCTCTTCATGGGTGTCGGGTGCCTGAGCCCTAGTTAAGGGGTGCTGGGGCACTTTGGGCTCTATCTTCTTTTGCCAGTTGAACCTTCCAATGCCTCAATTGAGTACAGGATTCCTCACTCTTCATTTCTTCCATCTAGGCTTGATCCTTGAGCCGTAATCTTCTTTGCTTGGAATGGCTCATTTGGAGTCTTGTTGGTGCTTTCTTGATTCTCATCACCTCCTTTGGGCTATTATAAGCCAAACGCCACTGTAACTTTGAATGGAGACTAGGATTATCACATGTTAGTTCTTTGAGGTGTGATTAGAGAGGTTTTTGAGGTTGTCCACCAAGTACTCAATCTAATGTGGCATGACATAGTAATATAAATTATTATGAAACTGAATTATAGTACTTTCGATATTTACTTATATTTTGTCATGTGAGAGGCTATGACAAACTCATAACTGAAGCAAAGAGAATTTTGCTGATTAATTTTAGGATAAATAAACTTTCGTATGTTGCTAAATTTGCATATATTGATTTTAAAAATGAGCTGTCTTTTGTGTAAACTTAAGTATGTGGTTTTCTTTGCTCATTTTCTTTTTATGTCTATTGGAGGTTACACAGTAGGGATAGCTAATCTTCTCCAAAATCCCACCCCGCCCACTTACTAATGGGATTTCAACCCATTGCCTTTATCATAAAGTACCAAATGCTCGACTACTGAAATGTCCCTTTGGGGACTTCTTTGCTCTTATTTGCTTTATGATAATTGAACTGGTCGGCACCAAACTATAAAGCATGGAAAGTTAAGTGGAAGCTAGATAACTCTTAGGGTCTATCCCAAATAAAGAGAAAATTCTGAAAAAAATTATAACAATGCTGAAAAACTAAATTGCAAATAATAAACTTCTAAATTTACAGTACTCCTAAACAATCTAAGACCAGAAAACCTAAAACCTTATGAGACTAGAAAAACTTCAAACTAAACTTCTCTTGGAGGACAATGTTTGATTAGAGTCTTTAAAGAAAATTACAAAATTAGCAAACTAGACTCCAAAAGAAATATATTATAGAAATACGAAACTAGGAGAATTATTATTCACATGAAATTAAGATATTGACACATGTGCAGAATGTAGAGAATATGTGTATTTACTTGTATAAAAATAACCCTACTTTTTTCTCTTTGGTTTATAGAAAGAATTGTGATTTTTCTCCGAAGCTTCAAAAGCAACCATAAATACTCATATAAAACAAAAGAATTCAACCCTAAATACGATACTTGGCTAAAAACAAAAGGAAAAAAGAAAGACAAAATCCTAGATAAGATACATTAATAGTTTCATACACACACATATATATAATATTGTTTTATAGCGTTCGATATTGGTTTCAAGTTTTTTATTTTCTGGTCGAAGTGTTGTTTTTCATGGTAGGTATTATTGCCTAGTGTAGAGAAAAGGGTTTAGGGATTTTATTCCCCAGAGAATTGAGTTGATGGGGGCTAAGAATTCCAAGGAGGATTGTTGTAGTGAGAATTCATCTTGTCTTTCAACTTTTTTCCTGTGTAATTCACCTTGTTATGAAAATCAGCAGCAACAGTGTTACGCTCTTCCCCAAGGCTATGTCGTGACTCCTCCTCCTCAGAACTACGGTTCTCAACCTCATGCTAATGGTGGAGTGATGAATATTGGTGGAAAGAGATTAGATAGGAAGTACTCAAGAGTTGCCGATAATTACAATTCCCTAGAAGAGAAGAGGTAAGAAGTGCACTTTTGTTTTGGAAGTTAAAATTGATGAGACTTTTATTTTTTATTGGGGTTGGGAGAGGCCGCGCCGCCGAGCGGGGGGGTGGGTGGGGGTGGTGTGGTGGTGGTTGGCGTTTTATTTAGCTCTAATACTACTAAAAATTAGAAACAAAAATTGTTACACTTACACAACTGATTGCTACGTTGAATTTGGTGATAGACACCGATCTATCTTATGTGTTTGATTTATTGTGAACTCTTTAGATTCATAAAGTAGATAAATTTATTCATTGAAGAAAAAGGCTGTGAACTTGGGGGGAAAAAAAATAAGACAACAGAAGTATTTAGTTACTTGCAGGTCATATTTGGACTATATATATGAGTGAAGGAGTACTTTATTTTGTTGCAGATGACTGACGCTCTTGCACATGCAGGCCTCGAGTCTTCAAATCTTATTGTTTCTATTGATTTCACTAAGGCCCCGTTTGGATAAGCTAATTTATGACTTATTTGGGCTTCTCTATTACAATAAGCACTTATATAGACTAAAAGAAGTGTTTGGATTTGTTTTTAATAAGTGCTTATTTTCCTCAAATAAGTTGTTTTGGGCTTATTTTCATAAGCCAAATTTTGAAGCTTATGAAAATAAGCTAATGCGGAAGCTCATTTGAGCTTAACCGGTCATGGGTTTATAATAATTTTTCACAAAATTGCCCTTGATGAAATTAGAAAATTCCAGCATAGAAAACAACGTTTCTTCTTTCTCGCTTCTCCTCTACCGTCTACACACAATGTTGGGTCTCCTTTATCATCTTTACAGTCGTCAACATTGCCTTTTGTTGTGTTGTTCATTATTTTCACTTTTCTGATGTTCAATGTTCTAATCGTATTTGACCCCATGGTCCTCATCAGCTACATTTGAAAGATTGGAAATAGAGAACTGTTGGTTGCATTATTTTTCTGGGTTTCAAATATTTGCTGGGTTTCATTACTTATTCTGGGTTTTACAATTTGAACCATCTAAGCATGGAAGCTGAAACTGCAGAATTGTTGTCATCCCTGTCTCCAAGGCGTTTTAGAGTCAATAACGAGTTCCAAATGGCTGAAACACACCAAATAGCAAAGCATATAATTTTTTACCTTGAACAATGTTGTTTTGGCTGAAATATAAGCCCCAAAATGGTGCTTCTCCTCCTATTCAAAACACATGGCCCAAAATCTCTCAATTTCTATCAAAGAAATGTGGCACCCAAATATTGCAGAAGCTTTGGCTGGTGCCTACCAGCATTATAACATTGTCTTTCTTCAAAAATTTGTTGAATGGGTGTGTATAAAAGAAGTGCTTGGTTCTTTTAGTAATTTACATTGTTAAAAGTACTTGTGTAGTTACTCATCCAAACATTTAAATTTAATATAAAAGCACTTCTCAAATTGAGTATCCAAACACAAATTAGCTAATTTTTAAGCTACTTATTGCATTAGAGTTTATGCAACAAGCCCTTTTCATATAAGTCCTTAATTAAGTTATTTACCCAAACGGGGCCTAAGAGCAATGTGTTTGAAGTTAATACAGAAATAATGTCATGAGTTACAAAGTTAAGATAAGAGGGTTACAAAGTTAAGATATGAAGGTTACAAAGTTAAATTATGAGGGTTACAAAGTTAAATCATATAATGGTTATCGGTTACATTGTAACTCCTCAATGAATTCAGGTATTAAGGTATTAGTTGTTAGAAATAAGAGTAAAACCATTTTTTAGTCCTTAGAAAATACAGTCACTGATAAATTTTTTCTCCAAAAATTTTTGGTGACAAATTGGTCCTTAAATGTTACTAACGGGACCCTATTGAAAGACTAATTTGTCCAATAGAATAATAATTTAAGGACCAATTTGTCACCAAAAAAATTTTGGAGGATGAATTTGTCAATAACTACATTTTCTAAGGACTAAAAAAGAGTTTTACTCTAGAAATAAGGCCTATATAATTGCTCTAGCTATAGTTACAATTAAGAGTACTATATAAAGAGATATTGTATGAGTCTCAAAGGCATTGGCCAAGATAAGAATATTTAGAATCACGGAAAGCAGTCCTTTCTTGTTCTTTCTCTAGTATTTTCCATCTAGATTTCTTATTTGATCCTAGGCCTATCATACTTTCGTGTGGCTCATAATTTCTAGCACAATGAGAGGAAAGTTTAAGCCTTATCTTTTAACTTATGTTGGAATATATGCTGTGCTCTGTGTTATCGTTGAATTTGCAGAATTTGGTGTTGATTTTAGGTACAAAGGCATTTCATAGACAAAGCTTGCATCACATTGGGGATGATCTAAATCCCTATGAACAATCGATAGCCATTATTGGGAAGACCCTGACAGCATTCGATGAGGATAACTTGATACCTTGTTTTGGATTTGGAGATGGTAGTTATCATAAAGCCTATTAAATTTATTTCTTGAAATTTTTTTATTTGTTTGAACTTTGGGGATGATAATAAGCATTACTATGATATCATGGCAGCATCAACACTTGATCAAGATGTCTTCAGTTTCTATCCAGACCAAAGGTCTTGCAGTGGATTTAAAGCAGGGCTGTTGATATAGGAAACTGTTCTAATCTTCGACCTTCAGGTTATCTACTCATTGTCTTGTTCTTCTCATAGATATTATGTTTCACTAGAGATGTCCAAATGTTAATCTAATGGAACTTATGGTTATGATTTCAGGACCCGTTTGCACCAATAATTGAGATGGCCATGACCATTGTAGAGCAGAGTGGTGGTTAGTACCATGTTTTGGTAATAATTGCTGATTGCCAGGTACTACATCAAGTATAGATAAACTTGTTGAATTATGGGATAATGGTAGCAGACCTTATTGTGCGGGTGCTGGGATAAAGAGCTATTGTCTCACTTGCTTTTGTCTCATGAGGTGGAAGATATATGGCTTTACCGTTGAGCTTTAGAAGTCTTGATGATTCGTTGCAATGGCATTATGACACACGAGGTACTTTTACTGTTAAAAGTATATATTATTTGGCATTGGATTGGGATGAGGGATTAGTTAGTTTGGGGAGCACATCGGCCTCTACTGCTAGTTCAGGAAGTAATTGGAAGCAGTTATGGAAGCTAGATCTCCTGGGAAAAATTTAAATTTTTCTATATGGGATGTTCTACATGATATTTTATGAACAAAACCTAACCTTGTGAAGAGACGACTGCTGTGGGATGCTACTTGCCCTTGCTGCCATGAGGAATTGGAATCCTTATAGAATATTTTTCTTAATTGTTCGTTTGCTCAGGATGTTTGGAAAGTAGCTGATCTTAGTGATAAGATTAATCCTATATCTTTGGGCTCTATCATGATTGGTTTGACTCAATTCTTTTCTCTCTTCCGTCTGAAGTTATGTTATGGGTTTCTGTGCTTTTGTGGTTCATTTGGCATGAAAGAAATCTAGTAGTACAGGGTAAAAGTGGGAGAGCTCCAGTCGAGGTTGTCACTGCTGCTGAGTGTTTTTGGGCAAGCTTTAGAGATGCTAACAAGAAACATTTTATGCCGTAACCCTTGCAGTCCTCTAGTGCTATTTGGGTTGTTTGGTGCCCGTCTTCTCATGGTGTCTTCAAAGTGAATGTCGACGCAACAGTTTTCTTTGAGCGAGGTAAAAGAGGTATGGGTATTTAGGATTTTCATGGTACGTGTTATGTGGCTCCTTCCAAACTTTGCTTTTCTTTATTCTCAACATCTGGGATGGAGGCCTGGGCTCTTAGAGAAGTGCTTCTTCTTGTTCAAGATTTACAATTATAGAGGTTTTGGTAGAAGGTGATTGTCTGGTTTTTTGGAATAGCCTTTCTTATGACGTGTCCAATGGTTTAGAGTTAGGGCTAATTCTTGATGATATTAAATCCCTAATGTTGGGTTTTTGTTTCATTTCCTTTTCTTGTATTCATTGTGTTGGCAATATGGTTGTCTAACGACTTGCTCATTAGTCTCAATAGCTTGATGATGTAAAGGTTTGGGTAGAGTTTTACCCTCCTTTCATCTTTGATGTACTCTTTTCTTAATGCTTTTCTTTTTTTTTTTCCCCTTAAAAAAAAAATATTAGGTCTCCTAAAAAATTATGAATGGTTTGTTTATGTTCATATCTGGTTTAATTGAGGAATATTGGTGCTTAATTTTCTGTATTACAAGTTGATACATTTTATCATGTTTGTTCTTCCACTTGCAAAGTGAAAATCAATTTTTTTTTTTTTTTTCATATTCTCGGTTCTGTCAGTCCACGTGGGCAGTGCTCAGAGTTTTTGTCATAGCCAGAGCTGCATAGCTCCAATTTGAGTGATTTTTGTCTCGTTAGAACTAGGAGACCCATATCTTTCTATTGAAATTTTTTTCCAAATTAAACTCTGTTATATGCATTCACATTTTTTATTCAAAGTTAGACTCATTTTTCTGCCATGAATTGCATTATGTTTTGGTGCATATTTGGCAGACTGTTTTGGGTTGAATCACTCATTGTTATGCATTTTGACTGGTTGCTGTTCCAAGGTTGGATTAAGGGATTCTTTAGATGGTTTTGTCTTTTTTGTTTTGAGTGATTTTAGGACCATTTCTTGTCTATTTTTCCTTGCTGTTTCTGTATCTTTTAAAGACTGTTTTATGCCTTTTTGTTGGGTGTTTTGAATATTTTTGTGCTGCTGTCTCTCTTTGTTTGTGTGGCTGTTCCAATGCATGTTAAGGGGAGTTTGAGGTTATTTCATTTTGCCGCTTTAGATGCTATGTATGGGTGCTGTTTTGGGATTATTTTTGCAAGTGTTTAGTGGCTGTCCCAAGGATATTTTGAAGGCTGATTGTGATATGTTTTAATGCTTTTGCACTTCATTGCCTCATGCCATTTTGAAGCTTTTTCATGCCTTACTTTGCTTTACCTCTTTTAGTAGGATCCTTTGGTTGTTCATGCATGAATGATCTAATATGTTTCCTTAACTAATGCTCTTTTCCTTGGCTTTATGAGTGCATTTGGTTATTATTGTTGTTGATGATGTTGCAAGTTGGATTTGTAAGTGATCGACAAGCTAGGAGGCTTGTTCTTAGAGAATTCAATTGGAATGGGGCACAAGAAGACTTTTGATTTCTAGCTATTTTTTTTTTATTGTGTTTAATGTCTATCTTTTGGCTCTTTCATTTCTAGCATCAATAAAGACGGTTAAGGGACCAGGTTTATAAGTGACTTATTGGCATACAGAAAAATGAAAGGGTTCCTTTGATAATCCAGTTTGTTTTGGTTCAAGATTGGTACTGATCTAGCTTTAATGTGTTAGTTGATCCCCTTTATATTCAGATGAGCGAAGAATTAATTTATCTAATGTTATAGCTTATTTGCAAGTTTAACCTTATTTTCTTAGAATATTGTTATGCTCTTCTAACAGAATCTTAGCTGGAAGTGAGGATGCTTGTTGCTGGTTCAAATGGTTCACCTAAATATCAATTAGAATTGAAAGATGATACAAACTCCTCCCAAGAAGGAAAGCAGGTAATGTTCTTTCTTGTCATAAATTATGTCAACATGGTGAGACTATAGATAAAGAAGCACTGAATTTCACATCTAACCTAAGTATGTCATAACCCTTTAATGAAGTAAAATTGCACATAAAAAAAATGAACTAAAGTTAATTTTGATGTTATTATAGGCTTATAACTATAACATGAACATCACCCCCTTCTATTTAGATAGGATTCTTTTGAACTTCTTAATGGAAAATATTCTTGAACTATGCATGTAAGAAACTACTTTTAACAAGGAGTTGTCTCAATGCTGTTGCTGCTCGACTGCAATAAGTTTTTATTGAATGATATTCTGTTAAAATGCGTATAGTGGTTTCCATTTATAACACCAAGAAAGAGTTTGGAACAGTTCAAGTCTTGAATAGAAGAACATGGTTTGGTGTAAGAGCTTGCGAAAGTAACTCTCCAAGTCCTTTGCTTCCTTTTAATTGTCTTAGAATGGGTATGCTTATCTTTCAAATGATATCTGTTAATATTATACCAAAAGCACCAGATTAACACCATGCTGATCTGGCAGTTAGTTAGGAATTAGTTAGTCATGTGTCAATCAGTTAGCCAGCTATGGTGATAGCTGTAATTAAGTTGTGTTAGCTACTAGACTATCTATATTTTGTGTAATGTCCAATGCGTAAAGCATTAAGAATCAATTTACAAATTTTGGTCACATTCATTTTCCCTACTCTCTCTCTTCTCGTTTATGCTTTTCTCTCTTTCTGCATAACTGTTTCTTTGTGCATTTGCTTCTTGCTACTGCATCTGGTTGCTAGCTTCACATGGTATCAGAGCTTCATCAATGGCAGAACACACAACCGTCCATGTGTCACCAATGACGGAAACTCAGAATGAATCTTCCGCAAACACCATGGCTACACAATCTGCTGGTGTCAATTTGAATCTTCTTGCATTCGGTCAAACCCTCGCAATCAAGCTTGATCGAAGCAAATATCTCACTTGGAGAAATCAATTGCTGAATATTGTAATTGCCAATGGCTATGAGGACATCTTGGAAGGTACTCATCCATGTCCACCTCACTTGATTGCAGTGACAGATTCTGCATCTGCAAGCACTGGAACCATGATCTTGAATCCAGATTATGTCCTTTGGTAGTGACAAAATAGGCTAGTGATGAGTTGGATTTATTTCTCTCACTAAGTAGATGATGACACAGATAATGTCATATAACTCAGCTCATGAAATTTGGAGAGCACTTCAAGAAAGCTTTGCTTCAGCTTATCATGCAAGAATCATGGAATTGTGCCTGCAACTCTAAACCACAAGGAAAGAAGGGTTAAGCATGCTGGACTATATGTTTTGTATTCAGTATATTTGTGACAATCTGTGTGCAGTTGGAGAAATTGTAAGCATAGATGATAAGTCATGGCGATATTGGCAAGGTTAGGTCCAGATTACAATGCTATTGTTGCCTTTATCACTTCCTGCCTTGAATCAATCTCTGTTGAAGAATTACAAAGTTTTCTTTATACCTTTGAAAGAAGATTGGAAAGATAGAGGTTAGTGGATGAACAAGCTTTAATCCAACCCAATGCTGCAGTGTTCAATTCACACAGAGGAAAGAAAAAGTCATATAAGCACAACTATAACAATCACAATCATCTAGCACATGTTCCTGCTAATAGCAATTTCAGTAATTGCACCTCTGGTCAAGGAGGATTCTCTGGTGCTTCCTACAACAAAGGAAAGACTAATGTGGGTTATGGTTCTGGCTCAGAACCACAATGACAAATCTGTCTCAAGATTGGTCACGTGGCTATGGAGTGCTGGCATAGAATTGATAATAATTTTCAACCTAAGAATTCCAATACTAATAAGTTTTCTTCATATTCTTAGGATCCTCAAGCTTTAATGGCTGCACCTAGCATTCTGGGTGAGACTCCTTGGTTTCTTGACACTGGAGCCATTCACCATGTCACATCTAACCTAAGCAACCTCTATCTCTATAATCCCTTCAGTGGCGATGACAAAGTCACTATAGGAAATGGTAAGGGTTTATTTGTCCTTCACACTGGTCAAACTTCAATTCCATCTTCTAAGGGATGCTGCATAATGTCTTACATGTACCTAAAATTGTTGCTAATCTAGTTAGCGTGCAAAAACTGTGTTATGATAACAACACTTATGTGGACTAGAAAAGTCAAGCACTCCTTCTTTAAGGAGGCCTTGATAGAGGCTTATATCATGTCACATTTGCATCTCCATCTGATTCCTCCAATGCACAGCTGTTTCAAGTTTTTAGTCCTAATTCTATATCTGTAACTGATTCAACGAGGCTTTGACACAATAGACTTGGCCATCCCTCTCTTGAAATTGTGAATAAATTGATGACACAATGTAATCTCCTTTTGTTCAATTTGCATCATAGACCTATGTGTGGTCAGTTAGCCAAGAGTCATAAACTACCATTTGTAAAATCTCATTCTAGAGCAATAAAACCATTTGACTTAGTTCATGTTGATTTATGGGGCTTTCCATCTTGCCTATTTGTAAATGGTGCCTACTATTTTCTCTTACTAATTGATGACTATAGCATATTTTCTTGGTTATACTTATTGCGCTCAAAGTATAAGACACTAGCTATGTTTCAACAATTCCAAACCATGGTAGAAAGGCAGTTTGACAGGAGAATTAAAACAGTTCAATCTGACTCTGGGGGTGAATTCTAAGTATTTGCAAATCTAATGACAACTTTAGGCATGAATCATCAATTCTCTTGTCCCCAAACTCCTTAGCAGAATGGAAGAGTTGAAAGGAAAAACAGAAAGGTAGTTGAAGTTGACTTATTAATGCTAATTAATGCAGACATGCTCCACAAGTACTAAAGTTTTGCATTTCAAACAGCAGTCTTCATCATAAACAGGTTACCTCATTCTAGACTTCAATTTCAGTCACTATATTCACTATTATATGGAAAATGTCCTGATTTTGCACATATGAAAACATTGGCTGTTTATGCTTTCCATATCTCATACCTTTTAGAACTTATAAGTTAGAAAATAGATTTGCTGCATGTTGTTTTCTTGGCTATAGCAGCAAACACAAAGGGTTTCTGTGTCTTGACATGACTACTAAGAGAATTTATACCTCAAGGCATGTTATATTCTTTGCAACTAACTTTCCTTTTCAAACCAAACTAGTGGCCACTCATACTTCACCTTGTCCTATACCAATTTCTACTTCCATTGGTACATCATTACAAATAAATCAACCTGCTATGTCTCCATCTCCCTCCATTCCCTCATCCCCTCCTATCTCTCCTACCCCATCTCAGATGTCCCTTATATAGTCTTTCCCTATGCCTCACCATCTATATCAGACAACATTCAATCCACTCCAGAAGCTTAGTTTCGCCCATCACCCATTCCTCCACCTACACCATCCAGAATGGTGACTCGCAGTCAACATGGTATTTTTAAACCCAAAGTATTTGCTTCCACTGTTGTATCTCCCTGGGTTAAACCTACAACCTATAAGCAAACTGCTAAACTTCCTTGTTGGGGAGATGCTATGATAACTGAATTCCGGGCCTTACAAGCTAATCATACATGGCAGCTAGTACCTTGTCCATCTCATAAAAACATTTTAGGTTGTCGCTGGCTCTATAAAATCAAGTACAAGGCAAATGGTTCCATAGAAAGATACAAAGCTAGACTTGTAACTCAGGGCTATACACAGACATATGGGGTTGATTACTTTGAAACATTTAGTCTTGTTGTCAAGCCCCCTACCATTTGCATAGTTCTCATTGTTGCCATCTCAAAAGGTTAGTTTATTAGGCAACTTGATGTTAACAATTCCTTCTTGAATGATGAGTTAGAGGAAGAAGTGTACATGAGGCAACCTTAAGGTTTTAAACATCCTCAATTTCCTGATCATATCTGTTACTTAACAAAGGCTCTTTATGGTTTAAAGCAGGCCCCCAAAGCTTGGTTTACTAAACTTAAAGCTGCACTGCTTCACTAGGGATTCAGGTGCATTGTCTGAGACAATTTATTGTTAAGTAAAACCCTTTTTTAGTTCTTGAAAAATGTAGCTATTGACAAATTCGTCATCCAAAAATTTTTAATAATAAGTTGGTCATTGAATTATTATTCTGTTTCATAAATTAGTTCTTTAGTACTTTAATGAAAAAATTTCTAGATCCCTGCAGACTTTTTTCCTAAATTTTTTTCATTAATTTTGCCTAGTTATGTTTAAGCACTCCTTTTCTCATTCAAGTCCTCCTTTTTTTTTTTTTTTAACTGATCTTGCCTACCGAAAGACTAATTTGTCAGCGAAATAATAATTCAATGACCAATTTGTCTCCGAAAATTTTTAGAGGACAAATTTGTCAGTAGCTACATTTTTCAAGGACTAAAAAGGATTTTACTCTTCATGTTTGTCTATATCTCTGCTCATGCGATCATCTATTTGCTGGTCTATGTTGATGACATAATTGTCATTGGCTCTAATCCTAACTTGATTACACATCAGATATCCACCTTACACTCGCAGTTTTCCGTGAAGGATCTTGGTAAGCTTAACTACTTCTTAGGTGTACAAACAACTTGGTCCTTTACTGGCATTCATCCGTCACAATCAAAGTATATCACTGATTTACTACATAAGGCTGGACACACTATGTCCAAACCTCAGCCTACACCTATGACAAGCTCTCAAGTCCTCTCTACCTCTCAAGGAAATCCTTTACTTGATGCTACATCATACAAAAGCTTGTAGGATTTTTGCAGTAATGTACCATCACAAGACCAAATATATCATACTCAGTCAATAGATTCTGCCAATTCATGAGTTCACCAACTGATTGAGCATTTTAAAGCTATCAAACGCCCCTTGCGTTACTTAAAAGACAATTCATTTTGGCTTGTCCCTTAAACCCAGCTCAGCTTGCTCCTTAATTGCCTATGCTGACTCTAACTGGGCTGGATGCCCTAATGATCATTGCAGCACTAGTGGCCATGGCATCTTCTTTGGTTGCAATATGGTATCTTGGTGTTCAAGGAAGCAAAAGGTTGCGTCCAGATCAAGTACAAAAGCTGAATACCGAGCTCTTGCCAATGTTGCTTCTGAACTTCAGTGGATTCAGTCTTTGCTTAAGGAACTGCATGTGATAATCTTAATTCTACATACTTGGCTTCCAATCCCATTCTGCATTCTCGCACAAGGCATGTGGAGATTGACTACCACTTTATTAGTGAAAAGGTGCTCAATAAATAAGCTGACGTGTTCACCAAGGCAGTTCCTACCACTGCATTCCTTCACCTTCGTCCCAAACTCATAGTCCTTCCTAGTTCTTTGAGTTTGAGGGGGATGTTAATATAATACCAAAAGTACCAGATTAGCACCATGCTGATCTGGCAGTTAGTTAGGAATTAGTTAGTCACGTGTCAATCAGTTAGCCAGCTGTGATGACAGCTGTAATTCAATTATGTTAGCTACTAGACTATCTATATATTGTGTAATGTCCAATGTGTAAAGCATTAAGAATCAATATACAAATTCTGGTCACATTCATTTTCCCTACTCTCTCTCTTCTCGTTTCTGGTTTTCTCTCTTTCTGCATAACTATTTCTTTGTGCATTTGCTTCTTGCTACTGCATTTGGTTGCTAGCTTCACAGAATCCAATGCTCTAATATATAGTGCATAATATTCTGGAAAATCATAGGCGTATACAGGATTCTACCTATTTATGACTAGTGGAATGAACTCATAAAGTTTAAGCTAAACAAGTCACTTTGGAGTTTCATTTGCTAGTCCTTTTCATACAATCATATGTGAAAATCACTTCTCGACAAAAAGTTGAAATATTGTTGCGTTCATTTTCAAGTCCACCATCTCTTGCAAATTCAAAGCATGCAATAGTGTTTGTCATTTTGTCTGAATGCCTTTAGGACTGTAAATTATGTAGATTACTTAAATATTTCACAATGTTATAATTTTATTAAGTTGTGTATATATATAATATATAATTAGCATGGAAAATAATATTATAATATTTGCAACTTTTTATGTCTTAATGATGCAAGTATCAACAATAGTGGAGGTTACTGCGGAATTTTTTATAATTTATTTTATTGCTAGCCACATAAAACTATGCCATCCCTAAAGCTAACTGTAAATTGAAAATCCTTTGTCAAGAGGCATATAGATACAGAGACAGATATTTTAAAGTGACAAATTTTGCATCACTAAATTAGGGACAGAAATATGGATACTACTTAGGTGCTACTTGTTGAAATGCAACAATTGACACTACAATGCTTGGCCAATGAATTATGATTTTTTCCCAAAGTTGAGATAATTATAAATTGTCTCTAAAAGTTGANGATTTTTTTCCAAAGTTGAGATAATTATAAATTGCCTCTAAAAGTTGAGATAATTACAAAATTATCCCAAATGAACCTTAAACTCTAAAATTTAAACCTTAAATCACAATCTCTAAACCCTAAAAAATAAACTATAAACCTTAAATCCTAAACCCTAAACCCTAAATCTTAAATCCTAAACCAAAAAAATAAATAAATGGATTGGGGTTGATTTGTAAATAGTGAAAAAAATTTGTGGGGCATTATTTTGTAATTAGCATAACTTAATTGACAATAACAAAACTTTAACATAATTATTTGTTATATTAATAATAAGCCAAATTATTAATCATATAAGTAACCAAAAAAATTACTGATATCACTGAACTAATCAGCAGCTGTCACGTGTTACTGTTAGTTGTTGCATTCAGCAACAAGTGGTATTTTATTCATTTCCTAGAAATATACGTCCATAAAATTTAGCAATGACATTTTTGGATACACTTGCGGTTCTATATACGATTTGGTCACTAATAAAATTTGTGACTGAATTTTTATCTTTAGTATTATTTTATCTATTGCTAGCAACTGAAAACTAGTCTGTGGCTAAAACAAACCATAAATTGGAAATGTTGTTTTTTCTAAGGCATATAGATAATTAGATATTAGACAGAGATTTTTTTTTTTTAAATTTAGTGACAAATTTTCCATCTCTAAATATATACATCCATAAAATTTAGCAACGACATTTTCAAGTACGCTTGCGGTTCCATATACGATTTGTTCGCTAATAAAATTTGAGATGGAAATTCTGGAGCCTACTGCATGGGATAATCTTCAACTACGGACTAATAATAAAATTTATTGCTAAAAATTGAAGAAAAGGGAACACTTTAAATTGTTTACCAAATGTTGATGGATATCTAAAACCATAGCTACAAGTCTTAAACAACAATGAATTTTGAGTAACTCTTTTTGAGTCCTTGAAAGATGTAGCTAGTGACAAATTCGTCTTCCAAAAATTTTCGGTGACAAATTGGTCCTTAAATTATTTTTCCGTCTGACAAATTAGTCATTCGATACTTTAATGAAAAAAGTTTTGGACCCCTGCAGACCCCTTTCCTAAATTTCTTTCATTGATCTTGTCTAGCTATGTTTAAGCCCTCATTTTCTCATTTCAAGTCCTCCTTTTCTTTTCACTGATTTTGCCTACCAGAGGACTAATTTGTTAGCGGAATAATAATTCAATGACCAATTTGTCACTAAAATTTTTTGAAAGGCGAATTTGGCAGTGACTGCATTTTTCAATGACTAAAAAAGGGTTTTACTCATAAATTTTTAATAGATGCTATAAGAATTTTATCTATTGGCAAAAACCAAGAAAATGTACCCTTTAAAGAGTAAAATATAATTTGGCTAATCTTTCTAATCGTAGCTGAAAGTCTTAAACAACAATGGATATCTAACCAATACTATAATATGTCAGTCATTTAACTATGGATTGATATTAATAAAATATATTGATAAAAATATAGAAAAATAGGACACTTTAAGTAATTGAACAAATGTTGAAGGATATCTAACATCCGTTGGCAAAACCAGAGAAAAAAANTTGAAGGTTATCTAACATCCGTTGGCAAAACCAGAGAAAAAAATGGCACACTTTAAAGGTTAAAATATATATGACAGATGCTTCCAACGGTAGCTATAAGTCTTAAACAGTAATGGATTTCTAACCAATGTTGTAATAGGTCCATCATTTAACTAGAGATTGATATAAAAATCCGTCAGCAAAAATAGAAGAAAAATAAGACACTTTAAGGAATTATAGAATAAATTGACCCATTTTTCAAACTGTAGCTAAAAGTATTCTACAACAGGATGCTATAACTATCTGTCATTTAACAACGCACTGAGAAGAAAATCTGTCAATAAATAAAAATTGAAAAATAGTATTTTACTATCAAAATGTAATTTGACATATTCTTTAAGTAAAGGTTTTCTATAGCAATAGATTTTAAAATCGTAGGAACAGGTGTCCGTCGCTATATGTAACTTTCTTTTTGTAGAGTTTGAATAATCCTAAGGGCTGACTCTACAAATTGGGATAATGTAAGACCATTTGTGAAATTCTTGAAGATTTTTTATGGTTTGACTAAAAACATATCAGGGTCTTTGTGTCTCACATCATCTCAGCATTAGGTTTAAAAAACTTTGACCACATGGTGAAATAGTAAGGATAAATTACTTAAGGGCAGAGCTGAGAATGAAAGCAAAACATGATAATATTGGGCCAATCCTAAAAATGTCAACATGGTTATCTTTATTGCAATGGTGCTTGATCCTCAGTAAAGCTGAAATTTTAGGATTGCAGTTTTCATAAAATTTCTATGGAAAAAAAAAAAGAGACTAAAAATTAGTTTCTCGGTAGTTTCTCGGTGAAAGATGCATTCTTGAAGGTATAGAATATATACAAGGAAATACTATGGGACTCAATCACAAGGGGCTGACCAGTCCCCATGTCCCAACCAATGGATGTTAATAATAATAATAAAGACCAAACAGATTCATTAAATTTACCAAAAGGAAAAAGAAAAAAAGATTTATTCTAGGCTACTATTGAGTAAACAGATGCAAATAAATTCTGCTTGTTGTCCACAACAGGGTCACGAGAGACATAAATGTTAACTACAATTCTCTGCAATTTTTTTTTCTTTGGAACCCAACTAGATTTTTTTTTTTTTTATTTGCGTTCTTTTAACATAATTTTCTCTAAAATCTCTATCTATTTATTTTGTACAATAAGTTGTAATTGAGGCAGCATAAAAGAGGATGTATGTTTATAATCAAACATACCCTTGATAAAAAGAAAAAGCTTTGTTGTATTTTCAAAACTAGCTCAAGAAAAAAAAAAAAAAGTAAATATAAATTTTATTGTTTAATTTCTTCCCTTTGCTGAAATGCTTCGTTATGTCTATCGAACTTAATAAAATAAAGATTAATATATAGGAAAAAGAAGTTAGTTAGTTACATATAAAAAACTAAAAACTGACTCTGATGGCCACCGTGGCACTCTTTCGTTTCCACTGTGTCTATGCTCATAAAGCCAAAACGCCTTCTCTCTTGCTTTCAGTTTCAAAAGATCTCTGATAGATTAACATTCCTTCATTTCTTGGTTTTTCTCCCTCTTTCAACTAATGGCAGATCATTCATCATCTTCTCCTCCCACACCAAGAAGATTGAACGCAGAGCGAGGAATCTCAGCTTCTGCAGAGGGAGAATCAGAGACCCATGACTCTTCTTCTTCCCAATTTCAACCTCACTCTAGCAATAATGCCCCATCTCCAAGAACGTTGCGACCACCACCACCTACCACCGCTAACTCCATTCCAGGTTCTGAAGCACGATGGAGAAGAACGATGATCAGATCAAGAAAGCCAATGGCAACTTCTGACATTCCGCAAGATTTCCAACCATCGTTTGGTTTAAACTCTCTTCCACCTCCAAATAACTCTCCCATGCTCCAAGAATTGGGTCCTCAAGAAAAGTCTACCGATGACACCAACAATCCCATTCCCATCATCAACATAGATGATATCATGGATCAAGATTCGCCATTGTTAACTTCAACTGACCTTGAAATGAGCAAAGAATTGTGTTCAGAAATGGAGCAAGATTTGTTTCCTTCAAGTGAAACACGCACACACAGTGGCCAAGATTTGTGTCGTGGGATGGACCCTGTTTCTGTTTTGCGTCCTTCATCTTCAAATGTGCCTCACATCACTCATCAGAATCGGAGACAAAGGCAACCTATCATCCTTCAGTTTGCTGGTAACTACCCTGACCCTCATAGTCCAGAGTCTGTTTGCTCCAATGATTGTGAAGCGGGTTCTTCTGGGGCTAACAATCAACGCCAACCGCAACAACAGCGACCACAGGGGATGATCACCACCACTTTCTTTCCTTCAGAAGATGATGTTCCTGAACAGGTACTATACTATTACTATTTCTGAGAGTTTGAACTTTGAACTAAAGAATTGAAGACGATATTTTGTTCTGTTCCATATAATTAACTTATATAACCTAATTCTTTTTATAAGCAGGGCCCTAACATTTGGGTTCGACCTCCTCCATCGTATTATAAGCTAAACGTAGCAGTAGCTCTGTGCAATTCTGGGGGAATATATTTGTTAGGTCTGGGAGCTGTTGTTAGAGACCATTTTGGTGTGGCCCAAGCGGCATTGAGTCTATTGTGGCGTGACTTAAGAAATCTAAATCCTGCTCCAGCAGAGAGTTATATATATAATATGGGAGTTGTATGTTCTCTTCGATGGGGTTATTACCGGCTCATAGCTGAAACAGAAAGCCTTTGGCTGGTTGAACTATATCGAGCTCTTGCCGCGATTCCTCGTTTACACTTTCAACAGTTTACTTTCTTCCATGCAAGGCAAGTCAGCAGAAACGCCAACAATGCAGCGCACAGATTTGCAAGAATGGCTCCTTTACGTCAAAATATGTCCTGGACTGCCAGAGATATTGCAGACGTTTTTGGTTCAAATTTAATGCCCTATTAAGATGTCTGTATAGTGGGTGAACTGTAGGAGGTTGTAATTGTAAACAAAATATGAATTGTGAAGAATGGGTTGCTTAGCCGTATATTGATGTCAGAATAAATAAACAAAGGTATTTAGTATCTATGATGATTGTACAAAGAATATTCTGCAGCTAGATAAATTAATTACATTCACAAATCAAACCTAAACAACTTTTATCTAACTCTGTCAAATAGAACCACAAATTGTTTTGATCTGCACCTCCTCTTGGCCATTATAAGCCAAACACCACTGCAACTTTGCATGGAGACTAGGATTATCACATGTTAGTTCTCGGAGGTGTGATTAGAGAGGTTGTAAGTTGTCCACCAAGTATTCAATCTAATGTGGCATGACATAGTAAATTTAAATTATTATGAAACTGAATTATGGTACTTTCGATATGTACTTATATTTTGTCATGTGAGAGGCTATGACAAACTCATAGCTGAAGCAAAGAGAATTTTCCTGATTAATTTTAGGATAAATAAACTTCCGTAGGTTGCTAAATTTGCAGATATTGATTTTAAAAATGAGTTGTCCTGTGTGTAAACTTAAGTATATGGTTTTCTTTGCTCTTTTTCTTTTTTGGCCTACTAGAGGTTATACAATAGGGGTAGCTGATCTCCTGCAAAATCTCATCCTGCACGCTTGCAAATGGGATTTCAACTAACTGCCTTTATCATGAAGTACCAAGTGCTCAACTACTAGAATGTCTCTTTGGGGACTTCTTTGCTCTTATTTGCTTTATAATAATTGATTTGTTCGGCACATAGTTACAAGCAGTGGAAAATTAAATGGAAGCTAGATAACTCTTTGGGTCTATCCTGAAGAAAGAGAACATTCTAGAACAAACTATATAGATGCTGAAAAATTGAATTACAAATAATAAACTTTTAACTTTATAGTACTCCTAAATCATTTAAGACCAGAAAACCTAAAATCTTATGAGACTAGAAAAACTTAAAACTAAACTTGTCTGGGAAGACAATGTTTGATTAGAGTCTTTAAAGAATATTACAAAATTAGGAAACTAGACTCCAAAGGAAATTATAGAAATAGGAAACTAGGAAAATTATTATTAACATGAAATTAAGATATTGACACATGTGCAGAGTGTAGAGAATATGTGTATTTACTTGTATAAAAATAACACTACTCTTGTCTCTTTGGCTTATTGAAGGAATTGTGATTTTTCTCCGAAGCTTCAAATGCCACCATAAATACTCATATAAAACAAAAGAATTCAACCCTAAATACGATAATTAGCTAAAAACAAAAGGAAAAAAAAAAAAAAAAAAACAAAA